>CP092879.1:72191615-72410835 GCA_030710605.1 Cordylochernes scorpioides | reverse complement strand
GATCTTTCTTCTAGGTACGCTCTTTTTATATAAAAACTAGCCGAATTACCCGGGCAACGCCCGGGTTTTACCCGATTAAATGTTTTTATTCAAATACTATTCGTTACAATTATAAATTGGCACCGTGGATGTCACTTTTGTGAAACGCCCCGCTCCAAACTTTGTGTGTTTTTAAAATATAAAAATAAAAATGTAAATTTTCACAACGATATTTGAAAATTATATTATTTTGATTTTCAAATATTAATTGTTACAATTATAAATTGGCGCCGTGGATGTCAATCTTGTGAAACGTCCCGCTCCAAACTTTGTGTCTGAGAAGCGATATTTTTATAGAAAGATGATCTGGTTTTTGTTTTCTGCTCGAATGAATGTTTTTCTGTTAGAATTTTGTTCCTGCGTACGAAAAAATGAACTGGTTTCACCCGTGGTCTCTGCTTTTTGGAATTTTTCCCGATATAATTTTGTATCTGATAATCAAACATGATACAGCAACATTGTCATCATCATTTTCTGACTAAAAAACAACTTTTAATGCCCAGAACCTGTCAATATCAATTTTTCTTGCCTAAAAATGCGAAAAATATTTTTTCCAGATTTTTCTCTATGTTCTGTTAAAACACGTTTTACATGTACATTAGGTCAGCTGATATTACTTCCCATCTTCACCGCTAGAGGCGCTGCTTGCGAGCGAAAGGGCAAATTTGCAACGCAATTTGCAAATAACTCGAAGAATATTCGAGATTTTATTTATTTATTTCAATTCAAAACGCTATGTCCCCCTAGGGACACTTGCGCTAAATGTACATACAAATATAACAAAGAAAATATTCGGGATAGAGACCTGAAATTTTCACTATAAGTTTTTCCAGATTATAATATATATACTGTTAAAATTTCAGTCAGATTAGTTACGTATTGTGGACGTGTATAGCCGACATAGAAACACACATACATACATACACTGACTTTTATATATATAGGGATATATCAATGGGTCGCTTTTTGACTCAAAAATCTCTTTGATGTTTATTTAGAGAATGTTTTTTTAATTCCATTTTATCAATTTCAGGTATTATCATTCTTCTAGGACCTAACTTAGCTCCAAAATCACATGTCCACCTCAGAGAAACAGACACCATGTTCAGCCGCACCTAACATGGAGTATGCATCATCCTGTTTTCCTGAATCAGGAGCCCTTACAGGGTCGTTACCAACTGAACCCAGGGTTTTAGCAAGCTTGTTGCTGCATCTTCTCTTTTTTTATCCGGCCAATGGCTGCAATGCAAGGTTGTAATGTTTATTTACATTTATATTTTTGCTTAGAACACGTAATATGAATATAATCTTTAATTTAAAATACATACTTATAAATTTATTACTTATAAATACTCATTTATAATATGATGCTCTAGCGCGCCATCTGTTATCAAAATTCGAAACTATATTAAAGGCGTAAGATTCTTTTTGAAATTAAACAATTTCTACTGCCCCTCCCATTAATTTTTCCATTGCAGTAAGAGCAGTAGAAATTGTTCAATTTTAAAAAGAATCTTACGCCTTTAATATAATTTCGAATTTTAATATCATTTATTTTACCAATATTTCAGTTGGCTGAACGCCAACCTTTAACTCAAGGTATTAAAACATATTTAATGTGTGTCAACAACAAACTCAGCGCTACATAATGGATTGTTCTATTTTCAAAATTAATTTAATCGTACTATATTTGACTGATCTTGCCTGAAGATTCAAAGAAGGGAACTCTTGGGTGATTTATCCTTGTCTCAATCCGATAGTCAACAAATATATACCTGGATGAATGCAATGATGTTTGCACAAGTTCTTCTTTTTTGTTTATATAAAGCCGCAGTCACCGTTCGGAGGAGATTAATAGATTCGCCGATTGTCGTGGTCCATTTGGATGAGGAAAGTGAAGACTAGAAGGCGGCTGATTCCACACTTAGTCTTTTCAGTGATACGCTAACCATGACGTATGCACGAAGGAACGTGTGGTCACTGGACATATGTCAGACTTGGAGACTGTTGTTGGGTTCTGTGCTGCCTGGAAAACAGGAGCTCTATCTATGCTTCCTTTCTTCCAAAGGTGAATCTCTATAAGACCCTGGAGGCTGTTGTTGAGTGCTGTGCTGCCTAGAGTATAGGAGCTCTATCTATACTTCCTTCCTGTGGTGAATCTGTATAAGACCCTGGAAGCTGTTGTTGGGTTCTGTGCTGCCTGGAGTATAGGAGCTCTATCTATGCTACCTTTCTTACTGTGATGAATCTGTATAAGACCAGTGGTCTTAATAAAGCTATGTTGTTGTATAATATAATTCATTATACTTGTATATTTACTAAATATCAGATTATAACAAATATAAAGATCTTTGAAATTATGAACACACACTGGTAGTTTCACTAATTGGTTCACGAATATCAAAACTAATATTTTTATTCAAAACGCCTAAATTTGGAATCTTTATCATAAAATAAAAGATGTTTATTAAATATAGTATTCAATCTAAAAAAAAATTCCATATTAAAAAAAAAAAATTATCGTATTTGATATTTGATTTTGTTGAGTTCGCACGACACCAATTTGTACATTGTTGGACAACGGAAAAACATAAAATTGGAATTTCTCGCTTAACGGAGCATTTTAAGGGGAAACTGGAGCGCGTTCTTGCCCTCCCGAAACAGTCTAGTGGGTAAAAAAAAGCTCTTTCTGATGAGCTGGGTATCGTTCCTCAAAATTCTTTCTGGAGTCGTGTAGACGACAAGTTTTCCAAGGTGCAGAGAGGTACTGGAAAACTCCTTATCCTGGCTGTTCCTCTCGGTCAACACAGTATAGCGAGAGTTGACAGGATCGAACACCACAGATTAAGTCGACTGGATACCTCATCACATATTTAGTCGACAGGATTCTACAAGAGTCAATAGGACCTTACCACATGTACATAAACTTCCTCTTTTTCTTGTTCCATTTCCTATATTCCTACAGTGTATTTGTCTTGGTATTTTTCAAAGGAGAATAGTAAAAAAAAAAAAAGAAGAACATCGTAAGAAAGATGAACAGTAGTTTATTGTTGTTTTTTATTAATACAAGCTTTCGAGTATTTCTCATCTTCAACAGGAATAAAGTCTTTTTTTTAATTTCTATTGAAAAGAAGACATACTCGAAAGTTCGAATAAATAATAATTAAAAACAACAAAAAACGCTTCACTTGACGTTTTTATTATTTAATAATACAATTCTTCATATGTGTTTTTATTCAACTTATAATTCCAAGAAGAATCTTCTAAAAGACCCAATGTCTTATAAAGATTTGTATAAAAAAATTAAACTATATTTGACACGTATGATTCTTTTAAAAAAATAAATCAATTTTCTACAGCTGGGAGGGTTAACCACTGATGAGCCAGGCCCTCCCATTATTTTTATCATTGCAGTAACGACAGTAGAAAATTGATTTATTTTAAAAAGAAACATAGGTGTCAAAAATAGTTCAAAATTCTTGTAACAGATGGCGCCCTAAGGCAACGTATAAAGATTTGTGTAGGATGCATTAGCGCGCCATCTGTCATGAAAATTTTTAACTATTTTAACACTTATGATTCTTTTTAAAAGAAAATTGTATATGTGCGCTTAATTTCTTTAATAAATATGAAACTAATTATTTATGTGAATTATAAAAATTTTATATAATTTTATTTTAACGTAAATATATATGAATAAAAACAAAAAAGTCGATAAACAAGTGGGTAACACCCTCGATTCCCGACAGTCATGAAGCGAGATACTTCTATATGAGCACGACCTCCAAGATATCTTGTCTAATTTAGACAAAAAGGATAAGTAAAAAAATGAACCGGGATTGAATCCTGCGTTAACCTTTTGTTTAATATGTTTATAATTCACATAGGAAATATCATTATTTACGGGACTGCTAACCAAAATGAATGATTTTTGAGCCCCGATGGACGCATAAAGCGGAATATAGATAAAGCACAGTTGGAGGGACCTGGGGATCATCGCCAGGTGAGGCCAGGAGAGCCGGGATGTAGAGGAGTATCAGGGGGTGGCAGAGACTGGTCCAATAGTGTTGAGCCCAGGGGTGACCGTGGAGAGCAGACATACCGCAATGCTTAAAGTGTATGATTTTTAAACCCAAAATAATGTAGCAAGCAGACAAGCCGCAATGCACTATATCAAAGTACCAAGGTGTAATAACTCTCATATTATTCATTGTTGTAAATATCATAAACTAGGTTGTTCTTGTTGAGCGGTACTTAATAAAGTCATTTTGAACAACAACAAATATGAATAATTTCACAAAAAAAATCTAATTTCTCAGATAGAGGTAAAAATTCCCAGAAAACACCTATTCATATAAAACAATAATACGCCCTCTATATTCAAAAAAAGAAAGTATTAAAACACGAATGCTTCTTTTACACATAAAACAAACCTCTACTGTCCTTACTGCGATGAAAAAAGGAAGGGTTCATCACTGATGAGCCAAGCCTTCCCAATATATATTCATCGCAGTAAGGACAGTAGGAAAGTTTGATTTGTGTGAAAAAGTAACATTCATACTTAAAGGAATATTCTGACCAGGAGCACATGTACTTTACAGAAAGCAAAGCGCCATCTGGTGGAACAGAAATCAACTAAACATATATTTTTTCATCGCAGTAAGGACAATAGAGGTTTGTATTATGTATAAAAGAAACATTCGCGCTTTTAAATCCTTTCATTTTATATGTATAGATGGCGCGTTATTGATTTGTATTGATTTATACCTAACTGACCTTGTCTTTATTGTTTGCGGAAGAGCATTGCTCGATGCAAATATTTGAATAAAATTTTACTGTCCTATAAGCTTATGTCCATAGTTTTCTTGAAAACCATTTCTGAGATTCCACCCTTCAGTGCTGCGTATATAAGCAGAATCGTCCAATACAGTATTAGAGCTCTGAGAAGCGGTCTGGTGGATTAAATTGGCGAAACCGCTGGGAGGGTTCACCACTGATGAGCCAACCCCTCCCAATATATTTTTTCATCGCAGTAAGGACAGTAGAGGTTTGTATTGTGTATAAAAGAAACATTCGCGCTTTTAAATCCTTTCATTTTATATGTATAGATGGCGCGATATTGCTTTGTATTGATTTAACCTGTTCCCTGATATTTGACCAACACATTCTCTTGATAAATCAAGAAAAGTCATCCACGAACGCGTTTCTCGCTGTTGGCACTTGTCACTTATGTGTGAGGGGGGAAAAAGTTGAAACAAACACAATAATATAAAATAATGATTTTTATTGAGGACACAATGTGATGAGGAAAGATAAAATAAGAGAAAAAAACAATTATATTAAAAAAAACATAATAATAATAATAATATATATAAAAAGGTGGGATAGGTAGATTTATAAAATCCCCTTTACCACAGACTAGAATAAACTCCACCGTTAGTTTCTTGGAACGATACATCGTTACACTGAAGATTTGAGACGGACTTCTTCATCAGCGTAGGATGCCGCTGAGTTGGTTGTTACGACAAGCTTTCGTGACAGTCTCGGTAGTGATGAGCCAGAGCGAGACGTAGCTGAATTAATGTAGCTATGTCGACGTCCCCGTCTACCACAGCAACCTGCCAGGGTATCAGCGAATGCTTTACGGAACTTCAATGAGAGGATGCTATAGAGAATTGGGTTTACGGTAGCACTGACGTAATAAGTCACTCCTGAGATATACGTCAGGGCGTTGTAGACTGCAATATCAGCGGGAGAAGGAGATGTCACGTAGGTAGCCATCAAACGCTGGGCGTGGAATGGAGCCCAACATACGAAGAAGGCAACTACGACAGCAACTGTAACACACATATCATTCCGTTAGTTATACTAATTCAATATCTATTAGGCATCTTATATACATCAAATATGGAGGAAATTTATAAAGTTACACACACACATAAGACAAACTATCTATAGCACGCAAATATTTATTTTAAAATAAATTAAATTTATCCACTGCTCCCTTATATATCCTTGGTATAACCTATAGACCCCTGAAACCACTTGGCCCTATGACTGCTTATGGTACGACATATATATATATATCATAATTTGTATAATACCCAAAATGTAAAATTTATTTTCACCATAATTATTATGTTAAATTGTAAATACAAATTCATCCATGTATAAATTTGTACAAAATAAATCTGGCAGCCCGCGCGCGCCCACGAGTGTCGAACAAGTTCTTTTTTGACGCATACATGCACAACGCTTGCGCCCTTCCATTCGACCACGGCACAGCTACGACATATATTTATATATATTTTCCATGTTCTGCTCACATGACGCGTAACTGACGAGGCTAGAGCGTAAACTTGTTATAACCCTATGATGTTACTCAATAAGTAATTATCTTTACTCATTCTCTAATACAACTATCTTTCATATAAATTACATTTAATTCTACAATATAGATATATATAGGGAGTCTATAGGTAATACCAAGGATAAGGCAGGTTGGATAGTACTTAGGAGAGAGAGAAGCAACATCAATAGAATATCTATCATTCATTATCATAGAATTGCGAATATCAACAAATTACAAAAAATATATATAAGCCCCTTACTCGTTTTATTTACTTTATTAAAGGAAGCTTTCAAACAAGCCCTTCTTTATCTAACTAAAATGTTCCAGCTATCTGGAGAAGAGTTTGCCTAAAAGCTTACTTTAATCGAGAGTTAATAAAGAGGTTGATTTATAAAATTCCCTTTACCACGGACTAGAATAAACTCCACCGTTAAATATATATATATATGTCATACCACAAGCAGTCATAGGGCCAAGTGGTTTCAGGGGTCTATACCAAGGATATATAAGGGAGCAGTGGATAAATTTAGTTTATTTTTAAAATAAATATTTGCGTGCTATAGATAGTTTGTCTAATGTGTGTGTGTAACTTTATAAATTCCCCCGATAAATGATGCATATAAATTAGGCTTTTTTTTAAAGCTATAATAATGACTATGAAATGAATGTTTCGTTAAAAAAGGTATCCAATACGAAAGCTTGAAGTGTGTTAATATGATGAAGCGTGGTTTTAGGGATATACAATTATTCAATATGGCAGTATAAACACGTACTCTGTGGGGAAAAACTCCGCAGAAAAACCTGTCCAAACCTGCTGTCCCCGGATTTCCGTTGAAGCAGGAAATGAAGGGAAAATTTACACTTAGCGATCATGGGTTTAGCTAACTCTCATATCCGGCTTAACACGTTGGTAACAAACATCTAGTTGTGTTTGTCCTTCTTCCAATCAAGTGGAGTTTTCCATTATCCGCTGTACTTACAGTACGGGATCTTGTTTATCTCGTGTGTACAGTAGACCTTTATTTTATAGATAAAATCATGGACAAAACTTTAGGAATTGGAAAGTCTTTAATGTTGCTGGTTATAAGAAGACAGAGGCTGTTCACAGTTGGTTATCTCGTGTGTCTTCAATAAAGGTCACTGTAATATCTTTCAGAGTTATTGTCTGAATCCCGATATACATGGTAAAAAGTACAACTTCCTTATGTTTTGTCCATGAGTGTATACACACTTGGTTATCTCGTGTGTCTTCAATAAAAGTCACTGTAATATCTTTCAGAGTTATTGTCTAAATCCCGATATACACGTTGAAAGGTACAACTTCCTTAACTTTTGTTCATGAGTGTATATACACTTGGTTATCTCGTGTGTCTTCAATAAAAGTCACTGTAATATCTTTCAGAGTTATTGTCTCAATCCAGATATACATGCTGAAAGGTACAACTTCCTTAAGTTTTGTCCATGAGTGTATACACACTTGGTTATCTCGTGTGTCTTCAATAGAAGTCACTGTAATATCTTTCAGAGTTATTGTCTGAATCCCGATATACATGGTAAAAGGTACAACTTCTTTAAGTTTTGTCCATGAGTGTATGCACACTTGGTTATCTCGTGTATCTTCAATAAAAATCACTGTAATATCTTTCAGAGTTATTGTCTCAATCCCGATATACATGTTGAAAGGTACAACCTTCTTAAATTTTGTCCATGAGTGTATACACACTTGGTTATCGCGTGTGTCTTCAATAAAATTCACTGTAATATCTTTCAGAGTTATTGTCTAAATTACGATATACATGTTGAAAGGTACAACTTCCTTAAGTTTTGTCTATGAGTCATACAAGGTTCCCCTCGGGATATAGCCGTGTATATACAGGCGGTTTAAGCGTATATACAACCTAATAAAATATTGAACCATTTTCAACATGTGTTGTGGTTAATCATACTGTCAGTGCTATGCAACTTTTATCATCGCAACACATGTCACGTGATTGCATTATCTGAGAAAGCACATCAATTAAGTATATTAATTAGAACTATTTTTATTTTTTTAAATTTGAACACTTATTACTATCAACAAATAGAATTATCTTTGTTATTTTAAAAGCGCACCGAAAAAGGTATGTTTGTTGATATCGAAAACACCTCAATATTTGCATACTCATCCCTTTATTTCGACTTAGAGCGCTATGTCCCCTTAGGGACACATGCACTTTAAAAATAAACAAAATTTTTAAAGAAGAGAAATAAAGATATTTTAAATATGTACAGAATTAATATGCAAGTTAGTTAGAAGAAAAGATAAAAAAATATATATATCAACACAATTGATATATGTACAAAGGGTTGGTATGCAAATTTAGTTAAAAGAAATCAAATTGTAAAGTATTGTGTGTATTCGAGAAAGGCAATTTACTGATTAATCTGTTTGTATATAGAATTTCAAGCATGATAGAATACAGAGAAGAATTGCTGGGTGATTCCCATATGTTCCATCCCAACTCTCAACAAATGTATATCTGGCTAAATATACTGCGCTGGCTGACTTTACTTTTAAATATTTTACATTATTTAAAGCTACGAGAGATATTCGAAGTAACTTGATGTACCGGTGGCTTCTAATGAACAACTGGGTGAGTGAACTAATTAAGTATCCTCTTAAGATTTTATATTCTGACTTTAGACAATCCTCTACCTTTGATCCATCTATGTATAAAACGTATCGGTGGCTTCTAATGAACAACTGGGTGAGTGAACAAATTAAGTAACCTCTTAAGATTTTATATTCTGACTTTAGACAATCCTCTACCTTTGATCCATCCATGTATAAAACTGCTGTATAGATGTCTGATAATTACGTATATTTCTGTCTCATTCTACTAATTATTGTTCTTAATGTTCAAATGCTTGTTCTTAATTGCTTGTATATAAGTTTATGCTAAGCCTTTCTTTTCATTTCCTCTTATTTGATACACTGTAAATAAGATTTGTTTACTGATACTATTACTGCACTCGAATTTTCCTGGAAAATCTCTTAAAGATTTCTTGAAAAAAGCCATGGTCCACCTGTGCTGTGTGAGCAGAAGAGCTTGGATTGACTTGTTCCATGTGTAAATACCTGTTTTTTTCCTCTTTTCGCTCTCCACTTCTTCAATCCATATTTCCAATTTTTTTTTTCCAAATCCATATTCTTATTTTCCATAGGATCATACAAATAATAATCTGTATATATTTACCATGTGTATATAATCTTTCTCCATTTTTATCCCTTTGTATATTTCCCACTTTCATAGGTTTCTCCGTCTTGTAACCCCAAGGAGAATCCTCTGTAAGACCTTTGTGTCTTAATAAAGGTTTTTGTGTGGGTGTGTGTGATACTATTACTGTTATTCCTGTATGTATGTTTCTTCATAGATCACGAAATACGTGGTGGAGACCCGCTGGTGTTTCTCCACCAAACACTGCAGCGGTGTCGACATGTACATAGAGTATGTGTGTTATATATAATTATTATATTTAAAAATATTACAGACTGTACACTTTTGTATGTATTGACAAGATGTCAATAAAATTATGTTAATTTTCCAGCATGTATCCTACATTTCTGTGCTTGGAGAACCTGTATAAGACCAAAAGGTCTTAATAAAACCTTTTGTTTTTGTATAGAACTTCGAGAAACCCACACGGAAACAAGATCAATGCACTTTTAAGTACAAAAATCCAAAATAGATTATCGACATAAGCTAAACAAAGTGATATTGCGATACTGTTTAGTCTTGGACTTATCAATACTAAGTTTTGATAAGTTTTTTTTTTGGTTAAACTTTGTTTTCTAGTGCATCGAATGTCACTGACCACTTCACACATCCCTTCCTCTATCCGACAGCTATGTCCTAGGTTCAATCCCAGCATATATACATTCTTTTTTTTTTTCAATTTTTTAACATGGTCATAGACTCAGCTTCGCCCGGGTTTAACCAATGATTGGTTTAACCAATCAATTATTGGTTTGAAACATACAAATGGTTTATCCTCTATCCGACAGTTATGTCCTAGGTTCAATCCCAGCATATATACATTCTTTTTTATATTTTTAACATGGTGATAGACTCGGCTTCGCCCGGGTTGAACGGATGATTGCTTTACTAACCAATATTGTTTTAAAACATACAAATGATTTATCCTCTATCCGACAGCTATGTCCTAGGTTCAATCCCAGTATATATACATTCTTTTTTTTTTTTTAAATCTGTAACATGGTCATAAACTCGGCTTCGCCCGGGTTTAACGGATGATTGATTTAACCAACCATTATTGGTTTAAAACATACAAATGGTTTATCATAATTATTACTATCAATAATAGTTTATAATGAGAGATAAGAATTCGCGAGAAATTTTGTCAATCGAGGGATATATACTATCGTAAAGCTAGAGGCTGCCTGGCCAGCATTCATTTTTCTATAAAAAATAGACACTTCGGTCAGTTAGAGTTTTCTATTTTTCTCAACGTTTCGGCAAAAATCTTTTGTCTTCGTCATTTTACGCCTTGCTAAATGCTTTATTTTATTTACTTCTCCTGACGAAGACAAAATATTTTTGTCGGAACGTTGAGAAAAATAAAAAAAACTCTAACTGGCCGAAGTGTCTATTTTCATAGGATATATACTATGTTGGTAAAAATTCAATAAATATATATTTTTTTTACAGAAAGTTTTTTTTTTAATATACACACTTATGGACAAAACTTAAGGAAGCTGTACCTTATAGCATGTTTATCGAGATTCAGACAATAACTCTGAAAGATATTACAGTGACCTTTATTGAAGACACACGAGATAACCAAGTGTGAACAAAACTTAAGGAAGTTTTACCTTTTAGCATGTATATCGGGATTCAGACAATAACTCTGAAAGATATTACAGTGACCTTTATTGAAGACACACGAGATAACCAAGTGTGAACAAAATTGCCTCTGTCTCGTTCAAAAAATAAAATAAACGACCGGCGACATCAAAGACTTTCCACTCCCTTAAGTTTTGTCGATTAGTTTGTAAAAAAATTTCTTTATTTGGTTAAAGCTATCTTACTTCTCTATATTTATAATTTCCTATTTTAAAACGTGACCTGACAAAGAACAATACCTCGAAAGCTTTGCTTTTAAACGCAATAATAAAGAAACATATTATAAATACGATTTATAGAGTAGTTCCAATACATACATTGAAATTTCAACCGTTAATCAATGATGGAAAAAAAATAAAAATATATAAATTTGACCATAATACACGAGTGTTTATCTCAACAGTTATAATTACGAAGAGCCCCCTGAGAGACGATTCCAATAATTATGGAAATTGTTTTTTTTTTGTTTGTTAAATATTTTATCGATTTCATTAATTACTTCATTAACAATTCTTATCTTTTAAGTTGTTTATTTCTATGCCCAATATCACCTTACTGTTTCTAATTACCTTTCATTTATTGGTTATATTTAAATAACGACAATGTAACAAATAAAAAACACTTTTTTTCATATCAACTCACTTTTTTTTTTACCATTATAAGTTAGTGTTATTAAAAGATATCAATAATAAGTGAGGTTATTGGGGGTTTAAAAAAAATCTAATTGGAGAATTTTCTTTTTATGGGTATTCGATAAATTATAATTGCATATTTCAACACTGTCCTCTAATATGTAAATACATATATACTACTTATATAGAGAGTATATTGAACCACAGTATACACTCATGGACAAAACTTAAGGAAGTGGAAAGTCTTTGATATCGCCGGTCGTCTGCTTTTTTTTTTTTTTTTGTAAGGAGACAGAGGCTGTTCACACTTTGTTATCTCGTGTGTCTTCAATAAAGGTCACTGTAATATCTTTCATAGTTATTGTCTGAATCCCGATATGCATGCTAAAAGGTACAACTTCCTTAAGTTTTGTTCACACTTGGTTATCTCGTGTGTCTTCAATAAAGGTTACTGTAATATCTTTCAGAGTTATTGTATGAATCCCGATACACATGCTAAAAGGTACAACTTCCTTTAGTTTTGTTCACACTTGGTCACCTCGTGTGTCTTCAATAAAGGTCACTGTAATATCTTCCAGAGTTATTGTCTCAATCCTGATATACATACTGAAAGGTACAACTTCCTTTAGTTTTGTTCACACTTGGCTACCTCGTGTGTCTTCAATAAAGGTCGCTGTAATATCTTTCAGAGTTATTGTTGAATTCTGATATACACGCTAATAGGTATAACTTCCTTAAGTTTTATCCATAAGTGTATATTCGCAGTCCTTTTTTAAAATTAGACACTTCATAAGAGAAATGTAAAGAACTATAAATACCGGCTAGACAACTTCTATCTTAAAGATAAAGAATTCATTCAGTTTAGCGATACCTAATTAAACGGTTTCTTCGAATTAACGCTAATTCCTGACAAACAAATAATCAATAAACTTGGAAAGAGAAAACTTGTCATTATAATGTTTTGATATATTATATCGTTTTTATTTAATAGTATATACAAATTCCAATAGAATTTTATAAGAATAATGGACAAGATGTATTTTTTAAAAAATCAAACTTTTTTTATCAATATGATATCTAAAATAAACAATCCATAATATATAGATATATAAAGAGACAAGGGTCGCTTCTCCCGTCAATAGATGGCGTCAGGTTTTGACGTCTATTTTGACGGGAGAGGAGACCCTTGTCTCTTTAGATCATTATCCTCCCGGCAAAATTTCCATCTATATAGATATATATTAACAGAATTGAATATTGTGTGTGTAGAACGACGTTTGACAATTTTTCCGCAAATGTTTCTTTTAAACCAAAAATCGTAATTTAATTTAAAGGAGAAATAACAACTATTTCTATCCTTAGGGATGAAGTATGAAAGGATGAATTGTGAAGAGTTAATGATGAACGTAAAAATAAATGTATAGAAATAATCGTTATTTCTCCTTAAAATTAATTTCGAATTTTCGTTCAAAAGAAACATTTGGGGTAAATTTATCAAACGTCGTTTTACAATAATAAACCGCATTATATTGTGTTATAAATTAAATATTTTACAAAATAAAGGAGAGTACAATAAACCTCTCTTTTCAGAATAACATAACCCCGTTATATACACAACCAGGTAAATATGCAAAATTGAAATCGGGGGGTGGATTATACATATAGGGATACTTGTCTATTACGATGCACTAGCGCGCCATCTGTTATCAAATTACGAAACTATTTTAGACGCGTAATATTCTTTTTAAAATGAAACAATTTCTACTGCCCTTACTGCAATGGAAAAAATTAAACTGGCGAAACCGCTGGGAGGGTTCACCACTGATGAGCCAGGACCTCCCTTTAATTTTTCCATTGCAGTAAGGGCAGTAGAAATTGGTTTTATTTTAAAAAGAATATTACGTGTCTAAAATAGTTTTGTAATTTGATACTTGTCTATATTACATATATAAAGGAAGTAAGGCCCGCCATAACATAAACACATTAGGGAGATAGAGATGGTCAATATTTGACCATGTTACATATTTGACTTATGGACACTTTGCCTCGGGGTTACTCCAATTAGCTTCACGTGACCCCCATCTATGCCGTCTCCGTCCTAAACTATACCAAGATGCATGTACCATGTACCATGATTGTTGCATCATGATTAATGTGCCTATATTTAGAATTATTTATGTTGGGAGCTAAGACTTTCCTATTCTACCATCGATCAGAGTAAACACCAACACCTCTAAGAAATTAATACTTTTAATTTACTTTCATAACTAACTAATTTACATCATTTCTAAAACCAAATATATACATGCAAAGTCGTCCGGTCAACTGGTCAAAAATATAAATATATTAATCTATGAAAAACAACTTATAAAAATGCTAACAATTTATAATATTATTTTTATTAAAATTACAAATATATTCTCACAATGAGTATCTTTTTTATTTAAAAAAACGCTAGCTTTCAAGTGTTAATCGCTCTTCAATGGGCTTACTATAATATCGACTTGATCCCACCAGAAATATTTACAAAAACATTTTTTTAAATATTTCTGGTGAGATAAAGTCGATATTATAGTAAGCCTGTTAAAGAGCGATTAACGCTTGAAAGCTAGCGTTTTTTAAATAAAAAAAAAAACAATGGTTGCCTGTAAAGTCGGTTTTACGGGCGAAGATTTTACGTGACAACGGTAGAATATTTATTGATATGAATATAATTAAATTGCACAATAGGAACAAGGAATTGAATGAAAATAAGAATTGCACAATTTTTAACTATAGAAATATATTTTGTTTACTAAAACATTGTACATGTAAACTTAAACTTAACTAATTCCTAAATTAAATTTTATTGCCCTCTATCGTTAAAATTTTACACAAATAAATTTTCTGGCAATGCGTTTCTTTTAAATCTCTACAGACCTTACTGCAATGATATGATTTAATGAATGAGAGGGCTTGGCTCATCAGTAGTGAACCCTCTCAGCGGTTTCGCCAAATTAATCTCTAGACCGCTCTACTATTGTATTGGACTGGTTTTGTTATATACCCTGCATTTTCTATGGAAGGCAGCTAAATGGTGTTTAGTGAACTATGGACATAAGCTCATAGGTCTGTAGAGGTACATACATATAAATTTCAAGGTATTGCATCGAGCAAAGCTCTTCCGCGCAAAACATGTTTTTCATAACCATTATATATTAGTAAATTAAATGCGCGGAAGAGCTTTGCTCGATGCAATACCTTGAAATTTATATGTATGTACCTCTACAGACCTATGAGCTTATGTCCATAGTTCACTAAACACCATTTAGCTGCCTTCCATAGAAAATGCAGGGTATATAACAAAACCAGTCCAATACAATAGTAGAGCGGTTTAGAGATTAATTTGGCGAAACCGCTGAGAGGGTTCACTACTGATGAGCCAAGCCCTCTCATTCATTAAATCATATCATTGCAGTAAGGTCTGTAGAGATTTAAAAGAAACGCATTGCCAGAAAATTTATTTGTGTAAAATTTTAACGATAGAGGGCAATAAAATTTAATTTACTAATATATAATGGTTATGAAAAACATGTTTTGCGCGGAAGAGCTTTGCTCGATGCAATACCTTGAAATTTATATGTATGTACCTCTACAGACCTATGAGCTTATGTCCATAGTTCACTAAACACCATTTAGCTGCCTTCCATAGAAAATGCAGGGTATATAACAAAACCAGTCCAATACAATAGTAGAGCGGTCTAGAGATTAATTTGGCGAAACCGCTGAGAGGGTTCACTACTGATGAGCCAAGCCCTCTCATTCATTAAATCATATCATTGCAGTAAGGTCTGTAGAGATTTAAAAGAAACGCATTGCCAGAAAATTTATTTGTGTAAAATTTTAACGATAGAGGGCAATAAAATTTAATTTACTAATATATAATGGTTATGAAAAACATGTTTTGCGCGGAAGAGCTTTGCTCGATGCAATACCTTGAAATTTATATGTATGTACCTCTACAGACCTATGAGCTTATGTCCATAGTTCACTAAACACCATTTAGCTGCCTTCCATAGAAAATGCAGGGTATATAACAAAACCAGTCCAATACAATAGTAGAGCGGTCTAGAGATTAATTTGGCGAAACCGCTGAGAGGGTTCACTACTGATGAGCCAAGCCCTCTCATTCATTAAATCATATCATTGCAGTAAGGTCTGTAGAGATTTAAAAGAAACGCATTGCCAGAAAATTTATTTGTGTAAAATTTTAACGATAGAGGGCAATAAAATTTAATTTACTAATATATAATGGTTATGAAA
This sequence comes from Cordylochernes scorpioides, assembly GCA_030710605.1. Taxonomy (NCBI): domain Eukaryota; kingdom Metazoa; phylum Arthropoda; class Arachnida; order Pseudoscorpiones; family Chernetidae; genus Cordylochernes; species Cordylochernes scorpioides. The sequence continues at coordinate 72,394,606 of CP092879.1, read as the reverse complement.
AACATGTTTTGCGCGGAAGAGCTTTGCTCGATGAAATACCTTGAAATTTATATGTATGTACCTCTACAGACCTATGAGCTTATGTCCATAGTTCACTAAACATCATTTAGCTGCCTTCCATAGAAAATGCAGGGTATATAACAAAACCAGTCCAATACAATAGTAGAGCGGTCTAGAGATTAATTTGGCGAAACCGCTGAGAGGGTTCACTACTGATGAGCCAAGCCCTCTCATTCATTAAATCATATCATTGCAGTAAGGTCTGTAGAGATTTAAAAGAAACGCATTGCCAGAAAATTTATTTGTGTAAAATTTTAACTAATTCCTATTTGAGTGATTTTGTTGAGGATAGGACGATGATAGGAGAAATATGAAATGAAAGGAAGTGTTTCTGCTGTAATGTGTCTTGCGAAAGTCAAGTCGATAGTTGTTCCTTTTAACGTAGTTGACTTAGAAACGTTTGATACGCAATCAAGATTATACGTATTTTTCATGAATTTAAGAAACGAGTTGTCAGGCTTTACGTTTTTGTTAAAATCACCACACAGAAGAATCGGTATACTAGAATCAACTTGCACGAACGGTGGCACGTACTGGCTGTTGTGAATGTACGGACCGAGTCCTTGCCATAGTAACATTCCAATATCCTGCATACTAGCTCCTGGATGAATATATACAGCACCGAGTATAAACTTGAAGCTAGTATTAGCGGCGAAGCAAGTAACTTCAGTCATGCTCATGTCACCCTTGGTTTTAATGACACGAGTTACGTCTGTAATCGCAACTTGGAACACTTCCGCCGTAGATGTCGATGATAATTTACGATAGATCGCCACTCCACCAGCCGCGTTGGTATTTGAAAATCAAAACACTTATTCAGATCGAAGGTTCAAATTTTTGCTAAATAAATTTGAAATTAAATAAAATTTGTAATTGTAAATGATGAAGTTGAAAATTAAAACATTTACTTAAATTAGATGTTGAAATTCTTGCTCAACACAGTTTAAATAAAGTTTTCTTATATCTGCCACTTTTTCTTAATATTTGTAATTTTAAAGAATCAATTCGAAAATCAAAACATTTATTCAGATCGAAGGTTCAAATTTTTGCTAAATAAATTTGAAACTATTTAAAATTTGTAAAATAATAATTAATTAATTAATTAATTCAAACTAATAATTTACTTAACACTATCAACATTTATCAATAGTATGACATAACCTATAAACTCAGTTTCTCAACTTTTGTGTCAATCTAACAATTAATCAATCAATCATAGTTTACGATAATGAAATATCAGTGTACAATTATTTACCTTTATTGTTGTAGTTGTTGTAAATGACGAATCTAAGCACTCCACATTTTCACTACAGACACAGCTGACGATACTTTAACCACACGTGTGAACTTGTATTATGACGCTTTCTTGTTTTTCCAACGCCAAGAACGTTCGAGAAATACAAAGACAGAGACAAGCATGCGCCGATTCAATGCGCCTAATTCTCTAGCGCTGCGCACGCAGCACTCTCGTTCGATGACTCATCGTAACGTTACCGGGCGTTACACTTTTTCATAAGTGACTCCCAGCCGCAACCTAGTTTAAGACGTTGTCACGTCAAAATATACTCATTGTGAGAGAATATATTTGTAATTTTAATACTTTTTTCACAATTTTATCATGAATATTATTTTTAATGTATTTTAAATTTAAAATTTATATTTATTCATATAAAACATATACAGTTAAACCTGTCTATAGCGCCCCCTCTTGGGACTCACCAAAATAGGATGCTATAGAGAGGGAGTGCTATAGACAGGTCACTTTTAATGTAAATCGCATCGTACTACGTATTTAAAATCGGGCGTTATAGAGAGGGATGCGTTATTTAGAGGGGGCGCTATAGACAGGTCACTTTTAATGTAAATCGCATCGTACTTCTTATTTAAAATCGGGCGCTATAGAGAGGGAGGCGCTATTTAGAGGGGGCGCTATAGACAGGTTTAACTGTATTATTATTATGAAATATTTTAGTATTATAAAATAATTTGTATCTTGATACACTGAATACACAACCTGCTTTAAACTTTGATGTGATAAATAAAGAGATATTCTAGGTGATACCTAAAACTATAGTTGTCTTATTATTGACTGGTTTAACCTTGTAGGATGGTTGAGACACGTTCTGGAAAGATACAAGACGTGTCTGAGGAGAGTATCAAGACTGAAGAATCTGCCAAACCGCAACCTGGTGCAACAATATACAGCTACATCCAGCAGTGATACAAAAATAAATATAAAATCTTATGTCCATAGTTCATCTAAAATACCCATTCGAAGAGTCAAGCATCAGTATCACTATAATAGGAAGTTCCAAAAATGCAATATAACAGCGGTATGGTAGATTAAACTGGCGAAACCGCTGGGAGGGTTCACCACTGATGAGCCAGGCCCTCCCTTTAATTTTTCCATTGCAATAAGGGTAGTAGAAATTGTTTTATTTTAAAAAGAATATTACGCGTCTAAAATAGTTTCGTAATTTGATAACAGATGGCGCGCTAGTGCATCGTAATACAAAACAACGTTAAATAAATAGCTATATTTGCATACATATAACTGACTATCTAATCAATAAGTACATCAATAATTTTATCAACATATTTGTAAAAATATCTTTTTTTCCGGGACTAGAGGTAAAGGTTGAATTTGTCCTATCGAGTCGGGATCAAATCCCGCATTTGACACTTTTTTTTAAATATTAATAAATGATAAGCACAATATTTGGATTATAGATTATAGCTACAAATATATAAGACCTAATCCAAATGAATTTATAGCGTGTGACGTTTCAGTAACAACGTTGTTACCAAAACGTCACATACTATTAATTTATTTGGATTAGGTATTATTTTCTTGTAGTTTTTCTGATGATGGTAACAACGCTGTTACCGAAACGTCACACACTATTAATTTATTTGGATTAGGTCTTATTTTCTTGTAGTTTTTCTGATGATGATAACAACGCTGTTACCGAAACATCACATACTATTAATATATTTGGATTAGGTCTTATTTTCTTGTAGTTTTTCTGATGATGGTAACAACGCTGTTACCGAAACGTCACACACTATTAATTTATTTGGATTAGGTCTTATTTACTTGTAGTTTTTCTGATGATGGTAACAACGCTGTTACCGAAACATCACATACTATTAATTTATTTGGATTAGGTCTTATTTTCTTGTAGCTATTAAATTAATAAAATGCTTCAAGGGCCCCCGATTCTTGCAAAAGTCCAACCCCACTAGTGAGTGCAAATAACCAAACAGGACATTTGTAAGTATAAAGTTGAACAGCTTTCCACATGTGTAGACATGTGGTGCACTTACAGTAAAAGCAATCGCTAACTTCTACCCACCATGATTATCATTACCTTTACCACGTGTACACTAGGAATATGGGGGGGGGGGGGGGGGGAGAAGTCCAACCACACTTCTCTGCGGTCCCCCCTGGACCCTTGGAATATTTGACCAAATTCTGGTTCGTTTCCAAGGTGACTAACGTGGCAACGGCACCCATTTTCCAATGAAGAGCAAAGATAATGGATATTGCTGCTGCTGTGATGGAGATGCATGGAGACATCTGAGACTCTTCTTTGGACACGACAACAACAACAACTAGGAATATAATAATAATAGTAATAAAATATTTAAAAAGCCTCCTATACTGAATGAACCTGTGAGAAAAGCGTAAAATTTGTAACAATACATTTCTGGCAATGCATTTCTTTTACATAACTCATAAAATAGTATCACTACAGACCTTACTGCAATGATATAGTTATTGAATGAGAGGGTATGGCTCATCAGTAGTGAACCCTCTCAGCGGTTTCGCCAAATCAATCTCCAGACCGCTCTACTATTGTATTGGATTGGTTTTCTTATATACCTTGAATTTATAATGGAAGGCAACTCCGCTTTTACCGGTCCCAAGCCCGGATGAAAAAGGAGGAGGGGAAGCAGTAACAAGCTCACTAAAAAATCTGGGCTCAGCTGAGCCGGTTGATAGTACCCTGTAAGGGCTCTTAATCCAGGGATACAGGATGAGCAGCGTTTGTACTCCATGTTAGGAGCGGCTGCATATGGCGTCTTTTCTTCATATCAGAGGTGGCCATTTCATATTGGAGCTAAGTCGGCCTGCCACTGATTAGTGCTCCCAGTCTTGTTTACAAAGGCAGCTACATTCTACTTCACCCAGTGTGGAGATAAGAAAGAAGAATACTAAGAAAGGCAGCTTAGGTGTGTTTAGGGAATCTATGGACATAAGCTTATAGGTCTGTAGAGGTACATACATAAAATCTGAAAATATTGCCTCGAGCAAAACACTTTGTTACAAATGTTATCAATAGATGGCAAATAAATTTATAGAAGAAAAAAATGTAAACAAAACCTCAACAAGATCAACCTAAGCGAATACACCAATAGACAAACGAACAAGTTTTCCTGACAGTTTATTGGTTAGTTAGAACAGATTTATATCCAATGACAGGGATGATAACTTATCTTGGAAGTAATTAAAGAGGGGCGCGTTCGTTTCATTAATTAACTTCTACATGCTTGATTTATGCAAATTTAATCAATTAAGAACGTCGCGGTTAATTGTGTCGATTTTTTTCTCCAATCATTCTAAATTATGTGTTTGAATAAGATTTATTTAAAGTAATTTAATCTTTTCCAACAAAAAAAGATCTTACTGTCATCAAAGCAATGATAAAGTATTGGGAGGGCCTGGCTCATCAGTGGTGAACCCTACCAGCGTTTCGCCAGTTTAGCCAACCCTACTGCTCCATTATTGCAGCTGTCTATTCTGCTGATACATCCGACACTTAAAAACAGTTATTCATTTCATTCTTTCTTACACTCATGGACAAAGCTTAGAGAAGTTATACCTCATAGAAAGTATATCAGGATTCAGACAATAGCTCTGAAAGATATTTGATACACGAGATAACCAAGGTTGATCAAAATTGCCTCTGTCTCCTTAAAACAAATAAACAAAAAAAAAAAAAAAACAGACGACCGGCGACATCAAAGACCCTCCACTTGCTCAATTTTTTGTTTATGAGTGAGTTTACTTGTTTGTGATAAATGAAATTGCTTTTCTTAACCTCCATTATATATCATAATATATTTGCATAAAAGCACAGAATAGAGAAACAATAAGACAGATATGTACATGAGGTATATATTTTTACAAGATACAATTATCTATTTACAAAATCTGTAGAAGTGGAAGAAAGGGTAACACTATGGAACTATTGAGTTAAGTGAATTATGGAATTATTAGAATTCTTTTTATCATTAAACTATTTTGGACGCGTGTTTCTTTTTTAAAATAAAACACAGGCAACCTACAACAGATCAATGAACACGTATACACATAACAGACCTAGGTACAAACGCACGTAACACACACACACCCTTCAACACACCTAGAAACACGTGCATACATACAACACAAACGCACCAACACACATAGGAACAAACGAACGTAACACACACACCCTTGAACATACCTAGAAACACACACACACACAACACGCACGCACCCTACAGCAGGTCAAAGAACACGTACACACATACAACAGGTCAAAGAACACGTATACACTTGCAACAAACTCATACAACACGCACGGACTCTACAACACACCTATAAACACGAACACACACAGCACACTTAGGAACACGTACACATATGCAACACACACGCATTCTAAAACAAATCAATAAACATATTCACACATGCAACACACTAATGCAACCCGCACTCACCCTACAATACAACTATGAAAACGAACACACACAACAGATCTAGGAACACACATTAAACACGTACACGCATACAACACGCACGCACCCTACAACACAAACATACAACACATACACAATACAACACACGTATTGAGAAAAACAGATGTTCATCCACACATCAGCGACGAAGTGCAAGAAACACCCCGGGGCTACGCACATTCCTGCCAAGATAATTATCCAATAAAAAAAAACAAGATTGATTAATATTTCGTAATGTAGGTAAGTTTCAAGGTCTCACGTGACCTTCTTTAAAACTTTTCATTGGCGGAAGCGCTTCTCAGCCATTTAGTTGGTTGGGTAACGCGGTCACGTGGCCTGGAATGGATTAAAGCACTTTCCAATGACCCACAGATAACGATGGGTAGATGGCAATGCATGTACGCCACACTTGTCATACCAGGCCATGATAATCATGGAAGCTAGAATGTACAGTAATATCGCGTTTGAATACAAGTTATTTGATAACTTGCATTCTATGGTGAGGTTGTGCTTTTACAAGAATTCTCCAACCCACAATAGACATCCTGTATGAACTTTCTGTCAAGTTTAGTGAGCTTTTTTATTTTTTGCTTATTCCTAGTACACATGGTACAGGCCATGATAATCATGGTGGGTAGAGGTTGACAACAGCTTTTACTGTAAGTGCACCACATGTCTACACATATCAAAAGCAGTTCGAATTTGCACTTACAAATGTGTCAGAGCCCTGTTTGGTTACTTGCAATTGCTGGTGGAGGTTGGACTTTTACAAGAATCGGGGGCTATTGGAGCATTTTCTTTTTAATCAGAAAAAAAAAGCCTAATGTGAGAATCGAACCTGGGTCGTAGCAGTCGAAAATTAACGGTTTAGACCATCCTTCCACCGATCCCTTAGGGAATATAGGATTCGAAACTTAAAGTATAAATATGATCAAATAATGACTAATATTCTGCTAGAAGCTTTATACTTCTTCAGTTTCTCTGTGCATGATCAGTCTCTGTTCTCCAGTAACGTCATTCTTCTATATCGCGAGATTTTATCTTTCTTTTTCCCATGTTTCTACTTCCCTTCCAGTCCATCAGTTCGTTTACTCTTCAGAAATTTCTTCCTTAATACATTTCTTCTTTGATATGGAAATTTTACCTGGAGGATTTTGATCTATGAAAATAAAGTTCACCTCTCCCGTCAAAATATGACGTCAAAGCTAGACGCCATCTATTGACCGTTACCACAAACTAGAGACCTCAGGTCGGTGACAAAGCCACAACACCAGCTTTGGAAAATATTTGAATACCATTATTGAGATTTCACCCTTCAGTGAGGTATATATAAGCAGAATCATCCAATACAGTATTAGAGATCTAAGAAGTGTTCTGGTAGATTAAATTGGCGAAACCGCTGGGAGGGTTCACCGCTTTGGCAAACTGAGTAATTTGGTAAACCATGGTTTTGATCGAAAGATTCATTTCGTTGTATACTTCTGTAGTACTATACTGTAGTTGTATACTACCCGAACGCTTGAGAGAACATTTAATAAAATAAGAAAATCATCCTCGAAAACTGCGTTTTATTGTAATTTGAGTTTCAGAAGATTCTTTCGATTTTACTTATAGAATATTTTATTTATAGAAAAAAAGTTCCTTCTGGTATTATGGTAAATGACCATAAACGCGATTCGCCAACAAATAACTAGTTTATTATTTATTTTATTTATTTCCTCTCAAATTTACAGTGTACCATTCGAGCATAAAGCTCACGAGTCACTTTGTCGTGGATATTATGCATCAAGAGTTTCTAAAAATTTCTAGTTTATTATTTTATTTATTTATTTCGTCTCAATTTACAGGTGTTACATTCGAGCATAGCTCGCGAGTCACCTTGTCCTGGCTATTTACACATGGCGAGTTGGTGGAGTAGAAGTGGTCCCCCTAGGCCTTGCAGGAGGGCAGCTGTTGGGCGATGAGCTCTTGACTAAGTGTCAGGGCCGGGTCGTCGGAATCGGGGATTGATATCTCCTTTATTTTGTAGAATATCTTGTATGGTTGGATTATTTGAATTTTGCATTTGGAGGTATAATTTCTTAACGGAAGTTTGGTACATATCTTCTAGATCGGGTTGGTTCAAGTCCTCCTTCAGTATCTTGTTTGATAGGTTGAATGGAGCTCCTATACTTGTCCGAAGGCAGATTCTCATAAATGCGTTTATCCTATTTTTGTTTGTGGTTGTAATATATATTTACACCAAATTGGGAGTGCGTATGTTACTATCGGGAGGATACAACTTCTGTATAGAGTAAACTTTTGTTTTGTAGTCAATTTGCTTCTATAGTTGAACAGGCTTGATAATGTTATTTTTGCGATTTTTGCTTTCTTTATGATATTTTTGACATGCATGTTGAATTTCAACTTGGAGTCTAAGGTAACTCCAAGATATTTAACGCTGTCAGTCCAGTTAATAGGGCTCTGGTTTACCTTTAGGATGGATTGTGGCTTGAATTTTTTATTGTCTAGTGGAGGAAAAATTATTGCCTGAGACTTTTTTGGGTTGATGTCTAATTTCCAATCGTTGCACCATTTGGTTATACTGTTTATGTAAATTTGTAGTTGTGTAGTTATTATTCCTATTGATTTGGAGTTTGCTAAAATTGCTGCGTCATCTGCGAAAAGTTTTATTTGACATTTTGGATGTGGAGGGAAATCGTTGATGTAGATGTTGAATAGGTAGGGTCCAAGGATAGAGCCTTGAGGGACTCCAATCTGGGTTGGTTTTGCCGTGCCGTGGTTATATAATTCCCTTGCTTAATTGAAAAGGTTCTGTCCTGGAGATAGTTTTTCAAGAATTTGATAAAATCCCTTGGAAATTGATTTTTTGTTATTTTTGCTATCAAGCCATCATGCCATACTCTATCAAAGGCTTTGGTAAGGTCTAGAAAAACAGCACCTACTGCCTCCTTGTGGGAATTTCTTATTTGGATGTAGTCTATTACTCTGATTAGCTGGTGGGTTGTGGAATGTCCTTTTCTGAATCCAAATTGTTGAGGAATGATAAAGTTAATAGAATCCATGTATGTCTGCAATCTGCGAAGAACAATCCTCTCGTATACCTTACCGATGGTAGAGAGAAGGCTGATTGGTCTGAGATCTTCAGGTGATTTGACAGGTGATTTTTTTGGAATGGTTATGATAATGGCATGTTTCCATGTCTTCGGGAAGTAGCACAGGTGTAATGCAGCATTGAAGATCCCAGCGAGGAAAACTATCCATTTGATGGGGAGGTTTTTAGTCATTTGCGGCGTAATATTGTCGTGGCCTGGAGCTTTGTGATTACCTAGGTTTTTAATCACTTCCTTGACTTCATTTGGCGTTGTCATTGATAGTATATTCTCTTGGGGATGATGGCAAGTGTTATCTGTTAGGTAAGACGGAACCTCATTCTCCGCCTTGGAAAAGTGTTTGGAAAAATTCTCTGAAAGATCATTTCCAATTTCTTTGTCGGTCAGCAAGGTTTTTCCATTTGCATTTAAAATAATGATTTTGTCAGTTTTTTTCCTAATGGGTTTTGTTTTTTTCCAGAAGTCTGTTGGGTTCGATTCAAGTTTGCTTAAAAAACTATTCCAATTTTCAGATTTCTCTGCTTCAAGGGCTTGATTTACCTTTCCTTGAAGATTGAGGTAAGTAGCTCTATGAGCTGGATCCCAGGTTGATTGCCATCTTTTCCTAGCTTTATTTTTCTCCCTTATTAAGGCTTTGGTTTTTGGGTTCTTTATTAATTTGGAAGATGAGACTATGGTGTTTTTCGAGTAGCTATTATTAATTTTCTCGTTTAAAATTCCAACTGCTGAATCAATGTCTACTTCAGTTTTCAAGGGGAGTCTGGGGGGCGTGGTGTAGATCTTGTTGAAAATGAACCCAATTAGTTACTCGGCTGAGCTGGGTTGTGAATTCATCCTTTGGGCAATTCAATTCAAAGATTACAGGGAGATGGTCAGATGATAAATCGTCGGTGGTTCTGGCCTTTGGGGTCCAGGAAATGTTTTTAAGTACAGCGAAGTCTAGGAAATCGGGATTGCCGAGTGGACTGTAATGCGTGGGTGACGAAGGTGCGACAATGTCGAGGCTTTGTCTTTCAGAGAAATTGTGCAGCACGATTCCACTGTTATTTGAAGTCCTTGATCCCCAAAGAGGGTGTTTGGAGTTCCAGTCTCCTGCAACGATTATTGAGTGGTTGTGTTTTATCAGTTGGTTCAAATCTTCTTCCAATAATGGTGCATCAGGCTTCTTATAAATTGCTGTGATTTGCAAGAGTGTTTTTCCATCTGGTTTTATCAAAATTGAAGTATTTTCCAAGTTTAAAGTATGAATCAGCATATTTTTATATTTCAAAAAGGATTTTATGATGATGGCTGTTCCCCTACCTTTTCCTGTAATTCGATCAGTTCTAATGGTTTGATAGTTCCTGAACTTTAGATCAATTGAGGGTTTAAGGTGAGTTTCACTGAGCAGAGCAATGTCAATTGAGTTATCTTCTAAAAAGTGCAATAATTCTTCTTTCTTTGATCTGATTCCGTTACAATTCCAAGCAATAATTTTAAAAGGTAATTTGCAATTCATTGTAGGTATGTTTTGATTACTTGCATCATTTTTACACACAGGTCCTTAGTTTCAGAACGAGAAGTTTTTCTTGTCACAACCTCAGCATTGCTTTGGTTTTGTTGTTCTACCATTTTCGGCAGTGTTTCAGATCTTTTTGAAATAGGAAGTGGGTTGTTAGGTTTGTACTGAGCAGGGTATCTTGGCTGTTGCTGATGTACTCTTGGAAACTTAGGGCATCCGCGGTAATTGGCTGTGTGCGCTTCTTCGCAGTTTGCACACTTTGGGGGAAGTTGTCTTGACTTTCTTGGGCAGTCCTTCGAATGGTGCTCCTCGGCACACTTGACGCATTTTGGTTTCAGGAAGCAGTTAAGTTGACCGTGCCCGAAACCCTGGCAGTTGAAGCATTGAGTCACACGGTTTGTTGTTCTGAAAGATTCTACTGCAATTTTCTGATATAGAAGTTCAGTTATTCCTTAAATTTTCTTGTTGTGTTCATTTTTCGGTAATTCTACCAGTACTAAATTCATTGGCCTTTTAGTTGATTGTCTATGAAGTCTCTTCACAGAGGTCTCAGTAAAGCCCATTGTTGCAAGTTCTATTGCTATATCTTCAGTCTTGTAGGCTGTTGTCACGCCCTTTAATACCACTTTGAGCGGTTTTTCTTCTTGGAGTCTATAAGAGTAGCCGCCATTATTTTTTTGAACATATTCCCTGATTTTTTTGAAGTCTGAAATATTTTTGGCCTTGATAATGTGCTTATTTCCTGAGATCGTACATTGGAATTTATCTGTGCACAGGTCTTTCAGCTCTTGGCAGAGCAACTTCCAGTCTGTTACATTTTCTGCTATTACAGGTGGTATTCTTGGCTTTTTTGCATGTGTGACTTTTGTCCAAGGACCATCTTCATCAATGTCTTCTTCGTTAACCTGAGGAGGGGTAGCTGCGGACGTTTCTTGAGGGACTTCAGTTACCTCGTTCATGGAGACATCGTTTTCATTATGCTGTGAGACAACTTCCATTCTCGGTGTCTTATGGCTACGTGATGTTGAATCTGATGGAGATTCGCGAGTTCGTTTCTTTGTTGAAAGAGTTTCTTCTAAATACTATAGAATAAAGCGTTAGGAGAAAATAATTTGTACTCGATGCCACATCTTTCAAGAATTTTCAAAAGTATGTTGGTTTCGATTATACTGACCTTTTCGCCAGCTGGGCTAATCGTTGATTTGATTACGATAGGCTGCATATTTTTCCTGAAAAAATTAGCAGCAAAACTAATTGTTGTGCACTAATTGTTACTCGACAATTATTGACAAATCAACCGTCCAGTTTATTAATTTTTTTAGTCAAAGTACATATTCTTTTGAAATATAAAGAAGTGGGTAGTTAAGAGAAAAATTAATTAAATTAAGAACTAAATATAGTTTTAGGAATAGAAAAATGTATATATAAATATAAACATAAAAAGGTTTGGGAAAAAATAAACATAATATCCAAATAGCTAAGGTTTGTCTTAACAGCGCCATCTATGCACAGTTTTAGAAACTATTTATCCTACAGCCCAATGCGAGGCCCAGATAGTTGCAGTCAGAAAAATCAACAGTATATTCCACTCCTCTATTAAGTATTCCAAATGATTTTTATTGATATAACGATCACAGAAAGGTCGTCGGCCTAAATTGGAAGGAAACCTTGAATCCCTCAGCCGAGACTGGATATAATCAGGTGGTCGGACATTGAAGGCCATCAGGTTTCCTACATTTCTCAAACCTTCCTTCCTTCCGACATACGCACATTCCACGTCAGACATGGCTATAAACAGTTACTATACTTACGTCAATTTACGTTGAAAGGTATGTGACGTTTAAAATGGATTTATTTTTATCTTTCTTCCGACATAAATAATACTTTGTATGCCATTCTGATATTGATAACAATCTTCTTACAGAATTTTATGAAATGGGAATTTCTTATTTAAAAATGCTCCACCCTTCTGTTATGTCACCAATAGGTATGATGTAATGAGACATTAGGAGTCTGTTGGATAGATTTAACTCTCGTATGTAGTAATATCCTTTTATTCGAACGTTGTATTGTACGTATTGTAACAAAGTATTAGCAGAGTGTTATTTTTTATGTTTATATTTTGCTATATTCTGTACACTTCCCTCTTTTGCTTATCTTTTGTTTATCACTCATAGTTTGTTCTGGACTTAAATAAATTTCTGTCTCATCCTGAAGTTTTTGTCTTCCCTAATTTTCCACGTGGCATTTTGGTGGAGATGCTGGGTAAGTTAGGGAACACAAACTGAAGATCGCCGAGTAGAATTTGAAGCCAAGGGTGCTGTGATTTACATTTTTAGAGACTGGCTCCAGGATTCCACCGCCGTGTCAAAGCCAAGACTTCCCTCCAAGATGACGATGTCTCTATAGGCAAAGCCGCTCTTCACGCCGTAAGAAAAAGGATGCAAAAGCACTAGGGACAAAGTTCCAAGACTTCGATGGAATCCTTGGTAGAAGCACGTCAGATTCATGTTAGTATCTACAATTATTGCTAGCTGTGGGTCACAGCTCCCATAAGGAAGGAGCTATGTAACAAAGTATTTATTATTTTATTAGCAGAGTATTATTTTTTATGTTTATATTTTGCTATACTCTGTACACTTCTCTATTTTGCTAATCTTTTGCTTATCATTCATAGTTTGTTCTTGCCTTAAATAAATTGCTGTCTCATCCTGAAGTTTTGTCTTCCCTAATTTTCCACGTGGCAATATTACATCCCAAACACGATGCGACGCTAGCCATCTCTGTCTTGAGCTCAGTGTACCATCTCGGTGACTGTTAAACCAGTGAATTCCTTCAATTGATCCACGAAGCATGTCGGTGGGCGTCCAGGTATGTGTCGCCCAGATGTCTTTCCCGTCAGTATGGTGTACTCCTACTTTCGTATAGGTAATCTGAATAAGGCCAAACTGATATAGAAAATAGATTTCATATTCTTCAATATTGACTCATCCCCATTGATGAGCTCTACTCATCCCCAGCAGACCTCATCAACAAGCTCTACAAGCTTGATACCCTGATATGATTGAGTGGAGATAAGAAAGAAGAAGGCACATCCCCAGCAGATACCATTAACAAGCTCTACAAGCTTGATACCCTAATATGATTGAGTGGAGATAAGAAAGAAGAAGACACATCCCCAGCAGACACCATCAACAAGCTCTACAAGCTTGATACCCTAATATGATTGAGTGGAGATAAGAAAGAAGAAGACATCCCCAGCAGACACCATCAACAAGCTTTACTAACTTGATACCCTGATATGATTGAGTGGAGATAAGAAAGAAGAAGACCAATCCCCAGCAGACACCATCAAAAAATCTCTACAAGCTTGATACCCTGATATGATTGAGTGGAGATAAGAAAGAAGAAGGCACATCCCCAGCAGATACCATTAACAAGCTCTACAAGCTTGATACCCTAATATGATTGAGTGGAGATAAGAAAGAAGAAGACACAACCGCAGCAGACACCATCACAAACTCTACAAGCTTGATACCCTGATATGATTGAGTGGAGATAAGAAAGAAGGAGACACATCCCCAGCAGACACCATCAACAAGCTTTACAAGCTTGACACCCTGATATGATTGAGTGGAGATAAGAAAGAAAAAGATATTCTTCAAGAGAGAGATTGAGATTGAAACCACTTTACTTCAATGTTCATATAGGTTTATATATGAGGTTATAAATACAAAAAAATGAATAAATATGAATTTATAAGATAATATAATAATAAATATATGAATAAAAAGATGTAAATATATAAAATGATTGATAAATATATATATACAGTAGAACATACCTTTACCGGACACCCCGTTATCGGACACCTCTCCACAAAAGACAGTTTTCATTTGCAAAATTACCATTTTTACTATTTAGCAACTCTCTGGTAAGAGGATACCTCTCCCTAAAGAACAGTTTGGCTCTGCAATTTGGTGTTGTCCTTTACAGGGAGGTTCTACTGTATATATATATATTTGCCTTATTAAATTGAATATAATTCTTTAGATTTTTATATTTGTGGTAATTGTAATGAGAGAGAGATAATTTACAAAGAGCCTTCACTAGAGCATGTTTGTCAATGCTAAATCTAAATTTACAAATGATAAAACAGTCTAGTCCTGGGGTCGGCACACTGCGGTTCAAAAGTCACATGCGGTTTTTTGGATGTGAAGCTGTTTATATAGTTCCATACGTGAATATTATTTATGTGAGTACTATTTATTGTTGGCAAGAAAAAAATATTGTAGAGATTTTAAAAAACTTTGAAATTTTGTAAATTGTAATTTTTGACTGTTCCGACTAAAAAGTTAAAGTTTGCCGAAACTTGGGTTAGGCTATGAGAGGCAGGGTTTCTGGCTGCCAACTCCGAAGAATATGCATTGTCTCCTTCAAAATAAATGAACGACCGACGACATCAAAGACCATCCAGTTGAAGTTCTGTCAATGAGTGTACATACGCAGTCAATCATCTAGATAAACACGGCACTCAACCCTATCCTACGTTTGACCCAAATCAACCAAACTTGCATAATTTCTTTCGACCTTTTAGTGTGAAATTCCCTAAGATCTGACGCCTTGATTACGTTTTTTTTTTACAGAATCAGGGAAAGTCGTTTCGTTTTATGTGTGCGAGGCCAGTAAAATGTTAATCTCACGGTGGAATTTTGCATACATTTCTTTCCAAACACTTTCATTTCTTTCATTTAGAAGATACACAAACTTTTACCGTTTTGTTTTTATATCGATACTTTACAAAGGAATTCAAAATTTCGATGAAGAAGAGATGTTTAGAGGCATCGGCATCTATAAAAGATCCCAACAGATATAAAGACTTCCAGATAAATATATAAACTTTCACTCTCTCTCTAAAACTATAAATAATTTGTATATATATTTAAAACTATGTACATAAAATAGATTAAATAATAAACAAGTCGATGGACGAGTGGTTAACACTCTCGGTTCCCGACAGTCATGAACCGGGATTGAATCCCACGTTAAAATTTTGTTTAATATGTGAATAACCTTCATATATTATTCATTGTTCAATTATTATGAACTAGGTTGCTCTTGCTGAGCGGTACCTATTAATGTGATTTTGAACCAGGCAGGGGTAAAATAGATTAAACATTTACAGGCAAATATCCACATAGGATATAGCATGTGTTTTGAAATAAATAAATGAAAATAGATAAATATATATCAATTTTAAGTTACATTATAATGTAATGCATTACCGCGCCATCTGTTATTGTAGTGTAAACTATTTTTAACGTATATGATTCTTTTTGAAACTTGTGTCGATTAAAAAAGAATCTTGCGCGGGCGTATCAAAAATGATTAATATTTCTTAAATACAAGAGTATATACAGTACAACCTCTCCATGAGAGGAAACTCGCGCTAATGGACACCTCTCTACAAAGGACAGTTTTCATTTGCAAAATTACCATTTTTACTATTTAGTAAAACTCCAGTAAGAGGACACCTCTCCCTGAAGGATACTTTAGCTCTGCAATTAGGTGTTGTCTTTTACAGGGAGGTTCTACTGTATTTAGCAGCTATCCAGTAAGAAGATACCTCTCCCTAAAGGATACTTTAGCTCTGCAATTAGGTGTTGTCTTTTACAGGGAGTTTGTTTTACTGTATTTAGCAGCTATCCAGTAAGAGGACACTTCTCCCTAAAGGATACTTTAGCTCTACAATTAGGTGTTGTCATTTACAGGGAGGTTCTACTGTATTTAGCAACTCTCCAGTAAGAGGACACCTCTCCCTAAAGGACACTTTGGCTCTACAATTAGATGTTGTCTTTTACAGGGTGGTTCTACTGTATTTAGCACCTCTCCGGTAAGAGGACACCTCTCCCTAAAGGACACTTTGGCTCTGCAATTAGGTGTTGTCTTTTACAGGGAGTTTGTTTTACTGTATTTAGCAGCTCTCCAGTAAGAAGACACCTCTCCCTAAAGGACACTTTGACTCTGCAATTAAATGTCTTTTACAGGGAGGTTATTTTGTATATAGTTTTCTTCAAAAATTTTATATCATTTTAAATGATTTTTTAATTAATTTTTGATACGACTATTAATTGGTGTGGTGTGAATTTTATATTGAGCATATAAGAAACTGATAAATTTTATTAATTTTGAATATATATATATGCATTTTGATTATTTATCTCTTATATAACTCCGCCTTTGCCGGTCCCAAGCCCGAATGAAAAAGGAGGAGGGGGAGCAGTAACAAGCTCACAAAAAAAAACCAGGGCTCAGCTGGCCCGGCTGATAGTACCCTGTAAGAGCTCCTAATCCAGGGATACAGGATGAGCAGCGTCTGTATTCCATGTAAGGAGCAGCTGCACATGGCGCCTGTTCCTCATGTCAGAGGAGGCCATTCATTTTGGAACTAAGTCGGCCTGCCACTGAGTAGTGCTCCCAGTCTTAATGACAAAGGCAGACGCATTTTACTTCACCCAATCATGATGGTTGTCAACATACTCTAAGTCTCAAGCTTTACAAGCTTGACACCCTAATATGATTGAGTGGAGATAAGAAAGAAGAAGAAGAAGATCTCTTATATAAATTAGTTTGGATTATTGTTAAATACTTGTCAATATGTGATATGTTGTGTTTGTAGATATACTTCATAAATCTTCTCGGTATTTATATCCATTCATGAACAAAACTTAAGGAAGTTGTACCTTTTAGCATGTATATCAGGATTCAGACAATAACTCTGAAAGATATTACAGTGACCTTCATTGAAGACACACGAGATAACCAAGTGTGTATACACTCATGGACAAAACTTGAGGAAGATATACTTTTTGGCATGTATATCAGGATTCAGACAATAACTCTGAAAGATGTTACAGTCACCTTTATTAAAGACACACGAGATAACCAAGTTTGTACAAAATGTCCACACTTGTGTCCCAAGCAGCTATATTCCAAACTACAGAACCATAGCCCAATCTCATCCATGGCGTTAGTGTCCTAATCAGCTAAGTTCGCCAGTAGAACATCACTAGCCCATAAATCAGTAAAGTTTACGATCCAAGGCGGCCAACCTCGCAAATCTTTTTCCAATTTTGCATCCAATTACATGGATGTTCCACTTTGGAAACTTGTTTTCCATCGAACTTTATGTTTGTTTAGCTATTTATTTACATACTGTCTCTAACTCTCTTTCTCAGGTTACTAAGGTGAAACTTAGCGCTTTGAGGAAACGATAAACGGGAAAACGCGCAAACGGTATTTAGGGATTCTCAAAATGAAGATGATGGTAATGGTTGAAAAATTCCGATGATTTTTATGCAGGAAAGATTCTTAAATTCAATGTCTATTCATGGGCGAACATGCTCAGAAGGACAATAATTTAGTTACAATTTAGGTTGGATGTAAAAATTGATGTTTACATTTCGACACATGTTCAGTTTCTATTCGTTCCCAACAACAGTAGAGGAAGACACTTAAGAAGCAAGACAATATACTAAAACCATCAAATTTACAAAAAAAGGAAGAATGATAATCATTTTTGCATCAAAAACTGCAAGAAACAAGGGTTTTAGAGCACTTCTCCTCTAACCTATGCCAAGCTAATTCTATACTATGCTTATCCTTTCTTCTCTTTCCTCAACTCTTTCAAATATTTCTTCTTTCTTTATGGAAAATAGTATCTTTCCAACTGAATTTGAAACTGTTCCTCCAAACGTTATAAACCTGTCCAAGTTAAGGCTCTAAGTAAAATCTTGTCTAAAGACCTCAATTTCAGAACACCTTACCTGGCCATATTCATCATTACATTGGTACAGATAAACCAAATCTTTACAAAATCAACACATATAAAATGAAAGGAATTAAAAGCACGAATGTTTCTTTCATACATAATACAAACTTCTACTGCCCTTACTGTAATGAAAAAGAGCCAAGCCCTCCCAATATATTTTTTCATTGCAGTGAGGGCAGTAGAAGTTTGTATTATGTATAAAAGAAACATTCGCGCTTTTAAATCCTTTCATTTTATATGTATAGATGGCGCGTTATTGCTTTGTGTTAAAATCAACACAGTAAATGGATCTCATCAACATCTATCGACATCACGTAGTTGCCTAACTTCAGGCATAGGGATTATAAAAGAAGAAGGAACTCAAGAAAAATGGAAAGATAATTTATAATAAGCGCAAGATCATAAGGCGAAAGGTTTCTTTCAAAGTATTTTATTATTGTTTTGCCTTATAACTAAGTCATCTATGCTTTCTAACCGTATTATGAGTACATTTTGTCTGTGGTTGGAGGTATAAGCTTTGTAATTTTTTTAAATAGCGGACACTGTATTTCTTATTTCGCTTTTTTTCTTGTAGGCTGAAATTTTGGAAGGATGATTTGATACCGCTAACTATTCTCATTATATCCACTTTTACGGGTGTTCTGAAATTGAGGCCTTTAGACAAGATTAACATTTCGTATTTTGAGAGGTTCGACCTGGACAGGTTCATAACGTTTGGAGGAACAGTTTAAATTCAGTTGGGAAGATACTACACCAATACCTCGCTTTGCGTTTTTTTCGAAGTTGCGTCGCTGCTTAATTTTTACTGATTTTCACTGTGCGTCGTTAGATTTTCGAAGTTGCATTGTTTTGGATTCGAGTCATTGATTTTTTTTTTTTTTGATTTTTTTTCCTAAAATATGGCAACACCTTCGTTTTTGATTGCGCCATGCCATAAAAATTTTATTTTCACTTTGCGTCGTTTCAATTTGCGTCGTGTTTTTTTATAACGTAACCCCGACGCAAAGCGAAGTATGGGTGTATTTTCCATAAAGAAAGAAGAAATAGATGAAAGAGTTAAGGAAAGAGAAGAATGGATAAAGCATGAGGTAGAATTAGCCTGGCAAAGGTTGGAGGAGAAATGCTCTAAAACCCTTCCAAAGTGTTGTTGTAAGGTGGGGTAAAAAAAAACCATCCCAATTTGCATAAATCCACTGATGTGGAAAGAGGTCGTTGATTGTCCCAAACTTGACATAAATTTTGGAAAGTATGTTGACATTAACTAGTTCCCTCTGGTGACACAAATTAGGACAACTGTAAATCTTCAACTTTACTCTTTTGGAAAGAAATCCATAGCGTCTGCAACCGCTTTATACAGTGTTGCCGAATCATTTTAAAAATAGGTTTATTTAATCACTGATTAAATTGACTATTACAGTGATATACATATTAAAAACCCTATAATAAACATACTTTAATAATAAAAAATATAGGTAACTTTAATATATTGTAATAGATTCTCTTCTTCTTATATTTTTATTTTATAAAAATGATTTTATATAAATTTCTAAAAATTTCTTTAAATCGAAAAATAAGATTCAACTTTTTTTTCACTACAAAACACAATATAGATATATGTCGAATAGAAATAATGTATATATGTGTATATGTATTTTAATTGACTAAATTTAAAACAAATATATTATAATTTTATGAACAAAAATACGCATTTTTAAACCTTTTGTATATGATATTAGCTTAATATAACTTTTAAATAAGGGAAATGCATTTTATTCCGATAAATGGCGTAATCTATAAGTAAATTTAATTTGCATAATCAGAAGATGCTTTTCTTTTAATTTATCAAACTGATCTTAGTACAATTTCACTTTTTTACTATTTTGCATATAAGTTTTAAGGTCATTTTTATCGAAAACTTTAAAATGAAACTTTATAAACAATGTTTATTTATGATATATAATCTAAAATGTTTCAACCACAAAAATTAAAAGTGATTATATAATATTCTAAAAGTGAAAAAGGAAAATAAAATTCGAAAATATCACCAAAAGATAATTTGAGAGTAGTCTAAGGTCAAAATATAATACCCGTAATTTCAATGAAAGATTACGCAGTTATTACGTTAGGAGGGGAAAAGGTAACCAAATTAAAAAAAAAAAAATTAGTTCCTTAAAAAATATATACCTGGCACTAAAGAATAGCTATATTTGTGTTTTAAATGCTATACGTGTATATCGAAGCAGACGAGATCCGGCTCGCCGTTGCGGGAGTTCCCTTCTATATAATAGCAGACGATGTTTTTCCCGGAAATTGAGGTCCATTATCTTCTGATTGATATCTAGCTTGGACATAAAGGAAACTTTTAGCGTTTGACATCTTTTATAAGAGCTGTAGCTTTTTGTTTGGGAGAGACATACTTACCTTATTGTTAGTTTTATTGATACAGTAGAACCTCCCTTTAGCGGACACTCCGCTAGAGGACACCTCTCTACAAAGGACAGTTTTCATTTGCAAAAATACCATTTTTACTTTTTAGTAACTCTCCGGTAAGAGGACAACTCTCCTTAAAGGGCACTTTATCTCTGCAATTAGGTATCCTTTACAGGGGGGTTCTACTGTATATAGTAACTCTCCAGTAAGAGGACACCTCTCCCTAAAGGGCACTTTATCTCTGCAATTAGGTATTGTCCTTCACAGGGAGGTTCTACTGTATTTAGTAACTCTCCGGTAAGAGGACACCTCTCCCTAAAGGGTACTTTATCTCTGCAATTAGGTATTGTCTTTCACAGGGAGGTTCTACTGTATTGAGTAACTCTCTGGTAAGAGGATACCTCTCACTAAAGGGCACTTTATCTCTGCAATTAGGTGTTGTCCTTTACAGGGAGGTTCTACTGTATTTAGTAACTCTCCGGTAAGAGGATACCTCTCTCTAAAGGACATTTTGGTTCTGCAATTAGGTGTTGTCCTTTACAGGGAGGTAGTTCTACTGTATTTAGTAACTCTCCGGTAAGAGGACATCTCTCTCTAAAGGACACTTTGGCTCTGCAGTTAGGTGTTGTCCTTTACAGGGAGGTTCTACTGTATTTAGTAACTCTCCGGTAAGAGGACATCTCTCTCTAAAGGACACTTTGGCTCTGCAATTAGGTGTTGTCCTTTACAGGGAGGTTCTACTGTATTTAGTAACTCTCCAGTAAGAGGACATCTCTCTCTAAAGGACACTTTGGCTCTGCAATTAGGTGTTGTCCTTTACAGAGAGGTAGTTCTACTGTATTTAGTAACTCTCCGGTAAGAGGACATCTCTCTCTAAAGGACACTTTGGCTCTGCAATTAGGTGTTGTCCTTTAAAGGGAGGTAGTTCTACTGTATTTAGTAACTCTCCGGTAAGAGCACATCTCTCTCTAAAGGACACTTTGGCTCTGCAATTAGGTGTTGTCCTTTAAAGGGAGGTAGTTCTACTGTATTTAGCAACTCTCCGGTAAGAGGATACCTCTCATAAAAGGACACTTTGGCTCTGCAATTAGGTGTCCTTTACAGGGAGATTCAACTGTATTTCTTTTTTTGTTGTTGTTGTTGTTTATATTCTTTTATTACGGTCTTCTTTTCTATTATTATTTATACTTTATTAAACAATAAATTTTGTTTATGATGAGGTATTTTAGTGTCAGATAATTTTAAAAATTTATTTTCATACAATATTCTTGTTTTGAAAGATTCTTAATTTTATTATTTCTGCTATTTTCCATGATGATATTTTTTTATTATCAATAGCATTTTTTCAAACATTAAATTCTTCAACTATCATTAAAAAAAGTTCATCAACTATGTATATACATTAGAACATATATGAGAGGATACTCTTGCTAGAGGACACCTCTCTATAAAGGACAGTTTTCATTTGCAAAATTATCATTTTTACTATTTAGTAACTCTCCGGTAAGAGGACACCTCTCCCTAAAGGACACTTTGGCTCTGCAACTAACTAGATTTCCTTTACAGAGAGGTAGTTCTACTGTATCATAAACTTTTATTTGAAAAAATAAATTTTTATGTTTTTTATTAGAATATTTTATATATAGTCAATCTCGGTTTATATATTTATTGATTATCTAGAACGGATTCTATTCTAAGATAAATCCTATATATTTATTTTATTTAAAATGAGATACAAAAAGCACACAGAAATATCGTTATTGAATATATTTACTGTAATAAAATGGGAATTAGAATATCGGGGAATAAATCCAATATGGGACTCCCATTGGATTATTTATTCATTTGATCACTGATACAGATTTCGATCAAAATTTTGCCTGGAGAAAATTTGTAAGTTAATAAATAAAGGTTGAATAGATGATGCCATTTTGTCTCTCTCTCTCTCTCTCTCTCTCTCTCTCTCTCTCTCTCTCTCTGCGACGGGTCGCTGAGCCACAGATATTGGAGTTGCCGAGCCCTGCGACCCCTGCTCCGGGAGGTGTTCGCCTCCTGCGAAATGCCCCTGGATTTACAGGCCTGGCTCTTCGGCGTCGGCCTCCATCCCGAGGCAGTGAAGCTAACAAGTGTGGCGAAGGCTACCATCTACAAGTACCATCTTGGTCTTGAGGTGGGTAACGCCAGCCAACACCTCGACCTGCCCACTCTGTGAACTCTTGCAGTCCATCGTATATACGTATATATTAGTACGTTGTAGTAATGTAGTTTCAATATTTCTATCCCTATGTCTCCCAAATGAACTTCTGAGATATTGGTCTTGAGTTAGGCAAAACCAGCCATCACATCGACACTCTGTGAACTCTCGCAGTCCATCGGTGGAGGAGTCGTTCCCGTGGTGGGCGCCACCAATGAAGACCTTGTATATATTATATATATATGTATATTTATCAATTATTTTTATATATTCATATCTATTTATTCATATTTTTATCATTCTATAACCATATTTATTCATATTTATTCTGTATTTAGCCTTATATAATCTTATATGGACTTTGAAATAAATCAGTTTCAATCTCAATCTCTCTCATAGATAATCCTAAAATATAGTTAAGAATGCATTTTAAAATGATTAAAAAATGTTATATTTGCATATATTAGTTTAACAGATAAAATATTTCATTTACGCAGATAAATTATATTAGTATAAATATATACAGTAGAACCTCCATGAGAGGACACTCACTCTAGAAGACACCTCTCTACAAAGGACAGTTTTCATTTGCAAAATTACCATTTTTACAATTTAGCAACTCTCCGGTAAAAGGACAACTCTCCATAAAGGACACTTTGGCTCTGCAATTAGGTGTTATCATTTACAGGGAGGTTCTACTGTATATATATATTTGTTGTTCTGTTTTGGAGAATCTGTGTAAGACTAAAAAGTCAATAAAGCTTTTTCTTGTTGTTGTATGTTGGGAAAATACTGTATATGGGAAATATATATGTGCAAATAAATTGATATTTGGTTTTAAAATATGTATTTAATATGAATAATTTTACATATTAGATTCTATGGGTTATCAATAGACACATAAAATTAATGTTTTTCTTTTATTAAAGTTGTTGGATGTCAAACTCGGCTGCCATAATATTAATTTATCATCATTATTCTCCAATCTTGAGCAGCCGACTCACTAACTAATGTATAATTAACTTAATGAGAAGGCTTGTTTACTCTTAAATTGTGTGACAAGCTAATTATTTTCTTAACACAATCAATTAGCGTGATAGGCATTAGATTTAAAATCTTAAGGCTTTTTTTTTTTAAACTCCCTAATACTAAAATTTCAAATTAATTAAAGAATAATTCTAAAATATATGCTATAATTAGTCTTTTGTTTAGTCATTGAGTCTGACTTTTATCTCAAAAAATAAAATTCTATATACATATTTATTTAAAGAATATTGGATAAGTTATAAAGCGCGTTAATTAGAAAAAAAAAACTATTGTAATATTACTTTATTGGCGTATATGTAAATATGTCAATATAAACTGTATATATCAATTTTACATATTGTCAATATTTTATTAAGCTCTTATATTTAGCCTAAATATATATCGCTTTTCAAAAATACGTTATTTATTACAATAATTTGGATACATTTTTTGAAAATACAAAAAAAAATTGAATTGAATTCATAAAAAAAATATTACTTACGATAATTCAAAAAGGAAAAACTCTTTTTCTGGATTGATTTGAATTTATCATCATTATTTTCAAATCATAGATTTAATCTGAAGTAGGCGATTAACAAAACAATTTAAATATAATCGTTTGGCTTTTCTTATAAATATATAAATAGTAATAATATTTATATATTTAATATAATCTGTGTATCATAAAATATGGGTAGCATTTTGTTATATATATATATATATATGTTAAAATATTATTTTATTTAAAATTATATTTCATAGATTCAAATATTCTGTTTATATCTGCCACCAGATGTCGGGACTTTCTCGTTGGCCGACTCAAACCTTTTGTACATTATGTAAATAAGTTTTTCATTTTTTGATTCTTACGCCTTAAACCAGGCATACCTTTCTCAAATTATGTTTTTTATATATTCCTCTATCTCAATTAAAGCTATTTTTGATAACTAATTTTATTAAATTATTCCCACGACTGCAGAACAATATCGTAAAATACTCATGTATACAAAAATCAAGCAACAAATAATAATAATTCAATATATCAATCTAATTCCAAAATACAACAGAAATCTCTTTTTTTATAACGTGTATATTTTAAGTTTAATTAATTAATTGTTTCCCCCACAGAGTATGTGTAAGATCACAGGTAAATAGGTGCTAACCGTAAGAAGATAAGTTTTTTTTTGTTTACTATGTTATAGGTTTCTAATTTATTTTGTTCTCTCAATTGCAAATCAATAATGTTTGATTAATCTTCTTGGAATCTGTATTTTTAAAATTTCTAAGCAAAGTCAAAACTTTTTAAAAATATAAATTTTTAAATGAATTTTTGCATTAGGATAAATTCGTGTTTAAATTAAAATTTTTAGAGAATAATAATTTTATAAAAAATTGAGTTCAGATTTAAATAAATATTGGTATTAAATATATCATATGCATTGATAATATATTAAAAATACTTGTTTACTCGGAAATAATTATCCAATTGTAGTTAAAAAATTGTAGTAACACATTGTATGAATAAAAAAAATATTTCAATGCTATTATCTGAAATAATTAAGAGAAATTTACTTGCATAAGGTATATTTAAGAAATGAGTAAAAATAATCAAGTTGCTTATCCTTTGAAATACGTTTATGATACATAGATTTAAAAATAAAATAAAATGAAATTATTCCTGGGGGGGGGGTATGCAAACTTTTTAATTTTCAATGGCGTATGCAATTAATATTTATGTATTAAAGTATATATGCATATACATAATTATTAGATAATAAAAAGGAATATATTGGATTTAATAAAATATTTATTTGTAATTCAACAAAAGAAACCAAACGCGTTTTCTTTTGTTGAATGGAAAATAAATCTTTTATTAAATCCAATATATGTATTTTTTATTATCTAATGAATTAAATATGATTGCTCTATTTTCAATACGTAAGTTTATCTTTAGATAATAAGAAGGTAATATACATATCTTTTAATAATATTGGATTGAATAAAATATTTTCCAAAATATCGGTTGGCTTAACGTCAACTTTTGATGTTAAGTCAAAAGTCTAATATTTAAAGATAATTAGTCATTAGTTAATTTAATATTTTGTTTATTGAAGGAATATTTTCTCTTCTGTTTCCTCTTTAAATTTGTTTTATTAATTATAAGTTTAATTAGGTAAATGTGTGTGTCAAATAAGTTATACTGATTTACTTCTAATTATCTTTTGGTTCATATTTTTGGCATTAAATGATTAAATTTTGGCAAATAAATATTTTATTCAATCCAATATATGCCTTTTTATCTGATGATTTAAATATGGATATCTTTAATTTCAAAACATAAGTATATATATTATTATTTTATTATTACAGAAGCACGAAGTCTATCAGACTATTGTGCTATATTAGAATTATTTACATATATATATTTAATTATTTATACGATGAATTAGTAGTGATTTATAAATCTGTGTACAAATAGCTCTAAACGTGTCAAAGTTTTCATAAGATTGAGTATTTACAGAAAGATGATTTTTGACATAATGTCAAAGTAATCAAGTACAATTTGGTTAGTCAGAGGGCAAGCCAACAAACGATGCTCTGGTGTATATTGTTGCACTGGGCTGCGGTTTGGCAGATTCTTCAGTCTTGAGTCTCTCCTCAGACGTGTCTTGCATCTTTCCAGAACGTGTCTCAACCATCTTACAAGGTTAAACCAGTCAATAATAAGACAACTATAAATTTAGGTAGCACCTAGAATCTCCCTTTATTTACCACATCAAAGTTTAAAGCATGTAGGGTATTTAGTGTATCAAAATACAAATGTTTTATAGTACATAATATTTTATATTAATAATCTGTTTTATAAAAATAAATAAATTTATAATTTGAATTTTAAATATATTAAAAATAATATTATAAATAATTTTAAAAATAGGCGCATTAATCATGATGCAACACTTCCCCCTCTCCAGAGGTCGTCACGTCCTCGTGAGTGACCTCATCAATTCTTTCAAAATAGGGTTTGAGTCTTGAGACATGGACAATCAATGGGTCTTGGCCAGGATTATCTTTCGGCTCAATTAAGTAATTTACGTTGGACAGCTTCTTTAATATTCGATATGGCCCAAAATATTTTCTCAATAGTTTTTCACATTTTCCGATTTTCCTGACTGGTGTCCAAACTGCCACTAAATGTCCTGGTTCATAGATTCTCTCGTTGTGTTTTTTGTCATAGTTTCTTTTCATTCTTTCCTGAGTCTTCTCTGTGTTTTTAATGACTACCTGTCTCGTCCTTGCTATTTTATCTAAGTAGTTTTCTATATATTCGTCGTAATCGTCCATGTTACAGTCCATTGGGATATTCTCGTCGTCTAAGAGGGACATGGGTTCCCTCCCAAACAACAGGAAAAATGGAGAGTAGCCTGTGGTTTCTTGAATTGTGGTATTATATGCGTGGGTGATAAAAGGAAGGATTTCGTCCCAGTTCTTCTGATCCGTATTCACATACATGCTGATCATATTGATTAAAGTTCTATTTAGCCGTTCCGTTAGTCCGTTAGTCTGGGGGTGGTAGCTCGTTGTGAAGCAATGTTTAACTTTGCACATTTTCATAACCTCCTTCATCAAATTGCTAGTGAATTGTGAACCTCTGTCGCTGATAAGAAATCTTGGAGCCCCGTGACGTAAAAATATATGTTCGATTAAAAATGTAGAGACTTCTTTCACTGTCGCTTCTGGTACTGCCTTTGTTTCAGCATACTTGGTATAATAATCCGTCAACACAATGATCCATTTCCTTCTTCTTTTCGTTGATGGCAAGGGGCCAACAAAGTCAATTCCGATTCTTTCAAAAGGGTAGTTAGCTGGGGGAATAGGTTGTAGAAGTCCAGATGGCAACTGATTTGAACCTTTCCGACTTTGGCAAAGATGGCACGTCTTTACAAATTCGGAAACATCTTTCAGCATGGAAGGCCAATAGTATTTATTCTTCAATCGGTATGTGGTTCTGGCGACGCCCAGATGGCCATTCAGCATATGGTTGTGGTATTCACTCATGATTTCTTTCCTTCTCTTCTTTGGCACTACCAGCAACCATTCTCTACCTTCAGGATTTGGATTTTTCTTGTAGAGACACCCATTTTCTTCTTTAAAGTTCTGTGTAATTGAACGCTTGTTTCCACTAAGGTTCTCCTTAATATTCTCAATAAAATCATCCTTTTCGTCTATTATTTGATTCAAAAATAGTCTTTCATAATCCTCGTCCCATTCGTTTTCTGGTAAGGGTCCTCTAGATAGACCATCAGCGTCCAGATGTTTTTTTCCCGATTTGTGTATAATTTCGAAATTATATTCCTGAATCTTCAGTGCCCATCGTGCTAATCGACCGGTCGGATCTTTTAAATTCTTAAGCCAGCATAGTGCGTGATGATCAGTTACGATTTTAAAGTGCCTTCCATATAAATAGGGCCGTAATTTTGATATCGACCACACTACAGCTAAACATTCCTTTTCGGTGGTTGAATAATTTTGCTCAGGTTTACTTAGGGTTCGGCTCAAATATGATATTACCTTCTCTTCGCCACCGATATTTTGAATTAGTGTTGCGCCTAAGCCGATGTTAGAGGCATCTGTGTGAATGCAGGTGGCTGCATTTGGATCAAAGTGACCTAAAATTGGCGGATTCATAAGAGCTTTTTTAAGGTTTTGGAACGCTTCTTCCTGTTTTCCTGTCCAGATAAATTGCACATTTTTTCTGATGAGACTGGTCAATGGGTCAGCGATTAATGAGAAATCTTTAATAAATTTTCTATAATATGAGCACATTCCTAGGAATGATTGCACTTCTTTGGCCTTCTTGGGCTGAGGAAAATCTCTAACGGCTTTGATATTATATTCGGCAGGTTTTATACCCTCTTGGTTGGTTATATGTCCAAGGATCTCAAGTTCCTCGAAAGCAAATCTGCATTTCTTGGCGTTCAGTTTTAAATTAGATTCGCTGAAGCATCTGAGGACAGCTTCAAGTCTTTTAATGTGGGTTGGAAAGTCCGAGCTGTATATAATTACATCGTCCAGGTAGCAAAGGCAAATCTGCCATCTCAGATTTCCGAGGACATTGTCCATGTTCCTCTCAAAAGTAGCAGGGGCGTTGCATAGACCGAAGGGCATTACGTTGAATTCATATAACCCATGTGCAGTAGTGAAAGCCGTCTTCTCTTTGTCTCTCTCTTCAATTTCGACTTGCCAATATCCCGATTTGAGATCTATTGCTGAGAAGTACTTGGATCCTTGGAGAGTATCCATTACATCATCAATTCTTGGGATTGGATAAACATCCTTCACTGTTACTTCATTTAATTTCCTGTAGTCCACACAAAATCTGTATTTGCCATCTCGTTTTTTGACCAATATAACGGGAAAGGACCAGGGACTTGAAGATTGTCTAATTATTCCTTCTTCGAGCATCTCGTCTATTTGATCCTTTATGATGGTTCGTTCCTTAGCGCTTACCCGGTAAGGCTTGTGCTTTATTGGTTTTGCGTCTTCTGTATGAATCTGATGTTTTGCCAAACTGGTCCTACCTAACCTCGATGAGAACAAATCAGTATACTTGGCCAAAATTTGTTTTAACCTCTCTTGTTCTTTAAATGATAAATTTTTGTTTATTTGAAATTGTATTTCGTCATTTTCATTCTGCTTCTCTTTATTCTCTATAAAATTTACCCCTGCAGGAAGACTTCCATAAGCCAATGTATGGTCTTTCATGATTTTTAAAGGTCGAGGATAAGGGTTCGTTATCCAGATATGGGTTTTCTTATCCGTGACAGTAAGCAAACTTCTTGCCAATCGAAGACCATTTGTTTGAGTCATTCTGTTGTTCTCTTCGATGACATATTCGCCATCCTCTGCTTCTATTGAGGCCCTAATCAATTTAATCGATAGTTTAGGTATAACGGTATCTGTAGTGCTCTTTATTTTTTTTAGATCATAATTGCTTACGTCATGATTACTCATCAAATTATATTTTATTGTTTCTCGTTTACAATCAATTTTAGCATTCATTTTTTTAAGGAAATCTCGTCCAAGAATAAGAGTTCGTAGATGCGCGTCCATTACTACAAATTCGTGGGATAATTCAGTGTCATCAATTTTTAAATCTAAAATAATGCTACCTACCATATCTAATTTTTTTCCATCGGGTCCTGAACACGTTTTAGTGAGACTATTTATTTCACGGCCAGCAAAAAGTGCTGTTCTTAGGTCGACCACTGAAAGATCGGCGCCTGTATCAATCAAAGCTTCGCATAACCCTATCTTGTCCACATTAATATTAATTTTGTACCTAGGGTCCAACTTTCTAATTCCATTTATGGTCGACTTGCTTTGATTGAAGGAATCAGGCGCGACACTTAGTTTAAATCTTCCAACACGGAATATCTATTCCGTGTAGGAATATTCGTTTGTGTGTCATTACAAACATCCGCATAGAGGCGAGGCCGTGTATAATCTTTCCTTTCGTCCATTTGAAGATTTTCTTGGCTCTTGTCTTGGGAAACTGAGGGGTCCTCTTCTACGATCCTCACAAACTTGACTCTGCAATACCGCGCTACGTGTCCTGGCTTGTTACACTTGAAACATATTGGTCTCCCGTCTTCTGTCCTATTCCTGTTTGAATCTGGACTCTTATTGTAGGTTTTCCTTGGGTAGACCGGTTTTGGCTCAGGAATGGGAGTGTAAAATCGTCTAGGGGCAGATACCTGGGGCAGCGGCTTGTTCTGGTAGTACCTCGGAGCGGGGGCCTGGGGCTTGGGGGTGTTCTGGTAGTACCTCGGAGCGGGGGCCTGGGGCTTGGAGGTGTTCTGGTCTGGTCTTCTGGTCGACGGAGCGTTCTTCCATTGCTCTTGATGGTGGGAACGAGGAGAGCGTGGTCCATTATATAGAACCTTTGATTTTTCTATACGTTCTTGATAATTATTTTCAAACAAATCCATCTTTTTACACAATCTTAGGAGTTCGTTGGTATTCTTAGGAGGGTTTAAGTAGAGGGCAAAAGAGTATTCTTTCTTTAACCCTCCAATAACCCAATTTATTTTATTCTCTTCTTCCATTTGGGGGTCGACCTTGTTGCACAGAACCAGGATATCCTCTGCAAACCTGATTGCAGGTTCATTCCACTGCTGCATTCTGTTCAGCCTCATCTTCAATTCTTCTTTGTTGGCGTCTGAGCCAAAATCCTGAATTAGGCGGCTCTTGAAATGTTCCCAGCTGGTAAAACTTATCTTGTGTAGGTCCAGCCAGGTTTTGGCGCTACCAATCATGTTCATGGCTGCATAGCGAGAAATAATATATTCTGCCCAGTGGTACAGGAAGCCAATTTCTTCAAGGGACTCAATCCATGGGCGAGGGTCTTCTGTTCCATCATATTTGGGGATGTCTATGTTGGGGTTCAAAACAACTGGGTCGGCACTTGCATCTCTACCAATTGTTGCACTGGGCTGCGGTTTGGCAGATTCTTCAGTCTTGAGTCTCTCCTCAGACGTGTCTTGCATCTTTCCAGAACGTGTCTCAACCATCTTACAAGGTTAAACCAGTCAATAATAAGACAACTATAAATTTAGGTAGCACCTAGAATCTCCCTTTATTTACCACATCAAAGTTTAAAGCATGTAGGGTATTTAGTGTATCAAAATACAAATGTTTTATAGTACATAATATTTTATATTAATAATCTGTTTTATAAAAATAAATAAATTTATAATTTGAATTTTAAATATATTAAAAATAATATTATAAATAATTTTAAAAATAGGCGCATTAATCATGATGCAACAATATGTCAATGCACGAATACGACATTATACTATCATTTAATGCCTAAAATATGGACCAAAAGATAATTAGAAGTAAATTAGTATAACATATTTGACACACACACATTTACCTAATTAAACTTATAATTAATAAAACAAATTTAAAGAGGAAACAGAAGAGAAAATTTTCCTTCAATAAACAAAAGATAAAATTAACTAATGACTAATTATCTTTAAATATTAGACTTTTGACTTAACATCAAAAATTAATTACGTACATAATTTTTATTTTCGACATTTTGTGTTCAATCATATTCTAATTAATGAAATATAATTTCATGGAGAAATAATTCTTTAATTTGTGATTTAAATTAACATTTATTTTTAATACCATAAATACACCATTTGAATATTTATATTTTAATAACATAATATTTCATATATAGGTTTTTAACTTTTAATTAGACAATTTTAATTTATATTTAGACATTTTTCATTTTAATTTAGACGCGTATCAATTATTCCGCCTTCTACAAGCTTTCAGGTAAGCTTTTTAAGGCACATAAAAAGACACGGGACAACATCTAGACGACACAAGTGCAAACAGCCCGCCGAATCTGGTACAGCGCGCCGCCTGCGAAGGAACCAAGGACGCACCAAGCACACCTAGAGCCCGAAGCCCCAAGGCGGCAAAAATAGTGACCACGAGGATCGAAACTTCATCTATGAGTGTTTTAATTTTAATTTAGACGCATGGCCTTTTTATAGAAGAGTCGATGTGTCTAAATTAAAATGAAAAATGTATAAATAAAAATGAAAGTGTCTAAATTAAAATAAAAAATGTCTAAATATAAATTAAAATTGTCTAATTAAAAGTTAAAAACCTATAAACGAAATAAAAATAAATTTCGTTTGATTATAAATATTTTTACAGGTATATAATGCCTTTTATTTTAAATTTCAATTTTAAATATGCAAACTTTTTATTTAAATCAATTCTAGGATGTATATATGTCACAAAGTGTTTTTTTTTATCCAAATAGAAATTACCAAATTTTAGGAATTAATTGTGGATTTATTTTTATAATATAATGACATTTCGATTAACTTTATAATTTGCAGATACTCTAATATTTTAAATGTATTTCTTCAGCAATTATAAGGAAATATAAAAAGATATGGATTAAATACATCTTTGGTGATATATTCTTATTTTTTTCTCCATTAATATTTAAAGATATTTAACTTATTCTGAGTAATTTTTAATATATATTTTTTTAATTCACAAATTTGCCACACACCTACTTTGTATTTATTAAATTTATTTCAACTGTGATATTGTCACTGAATAATTATTTTAAATATTCTGTGGTATATCATCATTAATATTTGCATAGTCAACACCCCTTACCATTCTTGTATATTATTACTTGTAAATAATTTTTAGAAATAGTTTGGCATTTTATAAATAAATTATTTTAACTTAAACTTTTGTTATACTCGTTATCACTACCGTGACAACTGGTGGAGAAGCTGGAATATTCCCTCGACGCCCAAGCCGTTAGAAGAAGCCGAAGACTACAAGGACTAGAACCTCAAGAAAACATCGCTATGATCAAGCAAGAGACACAGACAAAAATGGGTGAGTACCATTTTCAACCTTTTAGAAACCCTTCTATTTTTACTGGAGAACGCAACCAGAATCCAGAAAAATGGTTGAAAAAATTCCATCGCGTCGCTCGCTACAACTGCTGGGATGATTCAATGTGCCTCGCAAATGTTTATTTTTTCCTCCAAGGAACAGCGCACAGATGGTACGAAAATGTTGAAGAGAAAATTAATTCATGGGATATTTTTGTGAAAATGTTTTCTCAGAATTTCGGACATCATGTCACCCAAAAAGATCAACTCGCAGAGAACCTCAAAACTCGAGCTCAGGGGAAGGAGGAGACCAGTGATTCTTACATTCAAGATGTTCTCCATCTGTGCAGAGAAGTGAATCCGGCTATGATGGAAAATGAAATAGTTGCACACTTGACGAAAGGAATATCGGAGGAGATATATCAGTCAATCATCATTTTAGACATTGCAAGTATCGATGAGTTCATCAAATGGTGCCGAAAAATCGAGGCTTCAAATAAAAAACGTGTAAAAAAACGTGTAGTATTTGACAGACTACCGAATGTTGCCGCCATCGATTCAGCAGACTCTGAATCAATGGAAGACTTAATCCGACGCATCGTGCGTGAAGAAGTTCATCGCGCACTAAATCCGGAGTCAACTACCCCTGAACCATCTTCTCTGAAAGAAATTATCCGAGAAGAGATTGAAAAAAAACGTAGCTGCAATTTCGAAGCCTATTCAAAGGCCTCCGCCACGACAGTCGTACCCCAACCAAACACGTACATTCAACCAGGTTCCACGACGTCAGTACCCTACCCAAACGCCCATATATAACCAGACGCCACCACAACGAAGAACGGATGAATGGAGGACGCATGACAACATTCCAATATGTTTTAATTGCTGCCGCCCAGGCCATGTTAAGCGATATTGTAGAGAACGCCGACAATGGACGCAGAGACCCGAAGGACATGCACCAAGCACCCAAGAACCTCAAATGGGTAACCACCAAGCCATAAGAAGCCAAACCTACCGCAGACAATCGCCGTATCCAAACAGAGGAAGATCCCCAAGACGCCAGTCCATTTCCCCAGGCCGCCATACAAGCCAATCCCCACGCCGCTACAATCTAGAAAAAAACTAAGCGTCGCGTCTTCTTTCGAGGGGGAAGCCGCGGGTGTGAAAAACCCTCCATCGTCGACAGCCGCTAAATTACAACAAAATTATGTCGAAATCATCATTGATGACATTGCATTTTCTGCTCTGGTCGATTCAGGTTCCTCTTTTTCAGTTATCTCTGATGGATTAAGACGACAATTAAAAAAGACCATGTTCAAAGATAGCGGAATGACTCTGAAAGTTGCTGATGGCAAGAATGTTACATCGATCGGCCGATGTACAATCAGCTTGAGCATCAATGGATTGGAACAGCCGCTTGAGTTTATCGTCCTCCCTAATAGTAACCCAAGTATTATCCTCGGATGGGATTTCCTAGAGGCATCAAATGCCGTGATTGATTGTGGACGCGCCGAAATCAGATTGGAAGAGGCCAAAGATGTACTAAATTCACCAGCTTCCATGGGAAAGGTAGTGGCTAGCAGAAGCGTCGTAATCCCAGCCGAATCTACCAAACTAATAAATGTTATGAGTGAAGAGCTTAATGGGCAAAATCAGGTACTTTTTGAACCTTCGAAAAAGGTATTAATAGGAAAAGGGTTAACACTTCCCTCTGCATTATTCAGGCTTTCCCATAATAAAGGAAAACTTTGGATCGTAAATTCTAGCACCACAGCTCAAATAGTCCCTAAGGGAATGTGCCTAGGAAAAATTCAAAGGGTTGAAGAAAATAACTTGACGGCTATTTCAGAATGTTCTGAATCTAATAAGGAGGTGAAAAATGCGAATCATGCCAGTCATGCTGATAAAAGTGACTTTAAATTTTTACAAAATTTAATTAGTGATGATTTATCAGAAGAGCAGCAGTCTCAAATCTTATCAATTTTAAAACGATATGATAAAATATTTGATAAAAATAATGAATCTGTAAAGCAAACTTCATTAGCCAAACATAAAATTGAAACTGGAAACCATCAGCCTATTAAGCATAGACCATATCGAGTCTCCCCTACAGAACGCCAAGCAATTCAAACGGAAGTGGACAAAATGCTAGACGCCGGTATTATACGTCATTCAGAAAGTCCATGGTCATCGCCGGTTATTTTAGTGAAGAAGAAGGATGGTAACTGGCGTTTCTGTGTGGATTACAGACGACTAAACAAAGTTACTAAAAAAGACGTTTACCCACTACCCCGAATCGATGATACACTTGACTCCCTGAAAGGAGCCAAATTTTATTCATCAATGGACCTTCGTTCAGGATATTGGCAAATAGAAGTCGACGAAGCAGATAGAGAAAAAACTGCCTTTATCACCCCTGACGGACTCTACGAATTCCTAGTCATGCCCTTTGGCCTGTGCAATGCCCCTGCAACATTCGAGCGCATGATGGACAAGATATTGAAAGGCCTGAAATGGACGATGGCCCTCTGTTATTTAGACGACATCGTGGTGTATTCCAAATCGTTCAACGAACATTTACACCGGCTTGAAATCATACTACAATGTCTCGACAAGGCCGAGCTACGCCTCAACCCAAAAAAGTGCCTTTTCGGAACCAAACGAATCAGAGTGTTTGGACACCTCGTCGATAGTAAAGGTATTTATCCCGATCCAGAAAAAATTGAAGCTATCGCCAAGTTTCCAACCCCAAAATCTATAACAGATGTGAGAAGCTTCATTGGCCTATGTTCCTATTATCGTAGATTTATCGAAAATTTTGCTGAGAAAGCTGCTCCTTTACACGAAGTCCTCAAAAAAGATAATAAATTCATGTGGAACTCTGACCAACAGGATGCTTTTGATTCCTTGAAAAAAGCATTGATGTCTGAACCTGTTCTTGCCTATTTCGAAGAACAACTGCCAACCGAGCTTCATACTGACGCCAGCGGTTATGGAATTGGAGCTGTCCTCGTACAGATCAACGATGGGAAAGAGCGGCCAGTTGGTTATGCTTCAAGAACTTTATCTAAGGCGGAGAAGAATTACTCAACAACGGAAAGAGAATGCTTGGCCGCAATATGGGCCATTAACAAATTTCGACCGTACCTTTTTGGTCGTGAGTTTGTCATCGTCACTGACCACCACGCTCTTTGCTGGTTATATAATCTGAAGGACCCGACAGGAAGACTAGCAAGATGGGCTTTAAAACTCCAAGAATACAATGTAACGGTTGTTTATAAAAGTGGACGCAAACACCAAGATGCCGACTGTCTTTCTCGAAATCCTCTCCAACTTGAATCGGAAGAAGCATACAATGATGAGGATGATGATATAACCTCAATAACTGCTCTGACGTGCTTCGAGGCTGAACAAAGAAAAGACCCTAAAATTTGTAAATTGATAGAGGAAACAGAAAGATTTGGTGCCGAATTGAAAGGATATGAAATGTTAAAAGGAACCTTATACAAAAAGAATTTCGACCCCCTGGGAAACCAACACCTTTTAGTTATTCCCAAGCACTTACGCTTAGAACTACTGAAAAGTTTACACGACGCTCCCACAGCAGGTCATCTTGGATTTTCGAAGACATATGAGAGAGTTAAAAATAAATATTTCTGGCCAGGACTTCTCCGGGACATACGGAAGTATGTCGCTCATTGTAAAGAGTGCCAAAGAAAGAAACAATCAACTCAAAAGCCACCCGGACTACTTAAGGCCATACCTCCTGCAACCTCCCCTTTTCAGAGAGTTGGAATGGACCTCCTTGGAAGATTTCCCAAGTCTGATAATGGTAATAAATGGATCATAGTCTGTACCGACTATCTTACTCGATTTGCCGTTACTAAAGCCTTACCCACAGGGGAAGCAAAAGAAGCAGCCAAGTTCTTAATGGAAGATGTTGTTCTCAAGCACGGAGCCCCCAGAGAAATCATCACGGACCGAGGACGAGTATTTCAATCCAAGTTGATTGCGGAACTCACCAATCAATGCTCGTCGATACATCGGTTCACGACAGCGTATCATCCCCAGACGAATGGACTGACGGAGAGGTTAAACAAAACCTTAGCCAACATGATCGCTATGTATGTAAGTGTTGAACAGAAGGACTGGGACGTAATCCTGCCCTACGTCACGTTCGCCTACAACACGGCAAAACAAGATACGACAGGTTTTACCCCTTTTAAACTGATTCATGGACGCGAAGCCGAAACAACTGTAGACACTCTTTTCCCAAATCCGCATGAAGATCTCCAAGAGGATTACAGTCAGAAGATTGCCTCGCGAGTCGAAGAAACTAGGCAGCTAGCAAGATTAGAAACCTTGAAAGCCCAAGAAAAGGACAAGGCCAGATATGACTCAAAGCACGAGGCAATGGATTACAACGTCGGTGACCTGGTATGGATTTTCATCCCGATAAGAAAGGTGGGACTCTCAGAAAAACTGATGAAAAGGTACTTCGGGCCATACAGGGTTACTCGGAAACTCTCTGACGTGACCTTCGAAGTTGAACCTGTGGACCAACCAACCAGGAGACGCAAAACAAGAGACCTGGTCCATGTACTGAGAATGAAACCCTACCATGACCCTGAGGACCAAGCTGATCTGTTCAAGTGATAATTACAGCGGGACGCTGTTCATCTAGGAAGGGGGCAATGTCACTGAATAATTATTTTAAATATTCTGTGGTATATCATCATTAATATTTGCATAGTCAACACCCCTTACCATTCTTGTATATTATTACTTGTAAATAATTTTTAGAAATAGTTTGGCATTTTATAAATAAATTATTTTAACTTAAACTTTTGTTATACTCGTTATCACTACCGTGACAATATTATAACACTATTTGGCGCTGAGTTTGTTTAAACAAAAATTTAATGCCTTGATAAAGGTTGGCGTTCAGCCAACCGAAATATTGGCAAATAAATATTTTATTCATTTCAATACGCCTTTATGATCATTTTGTGTCAAATGAAAAATTAGAAAACTTAAAACTTAGTTCACGCTACTTTTAAATTTATTCAAAGGAAGTTTGTTTAAACAAAAATCTTGGACGAAATGTAAATTTTAGAAAATAAAGACTTGTAACACTAATAGTATTAAACACTAAATTCAAATTAATTATTTAATCTGAACATTAATGCGAAATAAATTATAGAAACAACTATTAAATAAGCATTGCTATTTTAAATATTCTATATCCGTTAAAAAAGAGAGAGAAAAATAGCTGAGATGAACTATTCATCAGGTAATTTCATGGATACATTTTTTAAAAGTCCATTAATCTTTTGATTTATTTTTCAAGTGAAACAAGAAATCGCACTTTAAACATTTTTACTCAAACTGGTTTAAACCACAAACCATCTCTAAGAACATAACATTGATTTTATCTATGAACAAATAAAATTAATTTATTTTATACATTTTGATATAGGGCTACATCAGAGAAGCAAATATTTATTTTATTTCATAAATGATTACGAAAAATAAATTACAATAAAATATTATACACAAATAGAATATATTATAAAACTATTTTAGAGGCGTAATATTCTTTTTAAATTTTATAATTTGATAACAGATGGCGCTCTAGTACATCGTAACATTATTGTTCTAATAAATAGAATATATAATGTTAAAAATTATAAATATATCTTATAAGTTATATATATTAAATATATATATTTTAAAAATATATTTCTACAGCTTAAAAAATACTGTGCAATGATTAAAAATTGAAAAGTATAATGTTTATTTCATATCTTTAAATAAACAATAAAAAATGGAGAAAGAAGTTTTTATTAAAAAGCAGAAGAAATATCCCCAAAAAAATCAATATTTTTATTTGATATTTATAAACGGGGGATGAGGCGGGGGTTATGGGTATACACACAATATTTTTTAAATTGAAGTTTTTATTTTAATATTTCAAAAGAAAAAAGATTTCTTCTCCTTTTTCCGTCAAATAAACTATATTCTACTAACTTGAATAAGTTGCATTTATTAAAATATTATTATTTTTTAGAAATATAATAATATAAGGTGTGAAGAAAGTGAAAAAAAGAAGAAAAAGAAGAAGAAAGGTTCCCCCCTGAACAAATAATATTTTAATATTAAAAAAAAAAGATTTATTTTTTATTTTTTTAAACTACGAACTTGTGGTATTTCTGGTTGTAAAGAAAATATTATAGCTGTTTATTGAGGTCTATTAATAAACTTTTAAAATAAAATTGAAAATTTCAAAAATTTAATTTACCAAACTTACAAAAAAATTAAACTTTTAATAAATTAATCGGAACACGCGTTTAAATTAATATATTCTTAAATATTAGAAAATAAAAGGCATATATTGGATTAAAAAAAAAAGATTTATTTGGAAATATTCTCAAATATATGTGAAGCTAATGTTACTCACGCAAACTACATATGTTATATAAAATATTATTTTTTTTTAAATTATATTTCATTGATTCAAATACTCTGTTAAATCGACTGCCAGAGGTCAAGCTTCCCCTTTAAAAAAACTCATTGTTGTTGTTTCCCGATGGCCGGCTCAAACTTTTGTACATTATGTAAATAGGTTTTTCATTTTTTATTCTTATGCCTTAAGACAGGCAGTACTTTTATCAAATTATGGTTGTTATATAATCCTTCAGCTCAATTAAAGCAATTAGTGATCAAAACCATTTTTATTATTATACTTTCAAGATTTTGACCACGACTGCGTCACCATCCTCAAGAATAATCGATATCAGCAGAAAATCTAATTTTTATATAATATATAGAAACATAGGACACCTCTCCCGTCAAAATAGATGTCAAAACCTGACGCCATCTATTGACCGTCGCCGCAACTAGCGGCCTCGGGTCGGTGACAAAGCCACAA
Source organism: Cordylochernes scorpioides (assembly GCA_030710605.1). Taxonomy (NCBI): domain Eukaryota; kingdom Metazoa; phylum Arthropoda; class Arachnida; order Pseudoscorpiones; family Chernetidae; genus Cordylochernes; species Cordylochernes scorpioides. Next base: position 72,354,284 of record CP092879.1, on the reverse strand, counting down.
CACCAGCTTTGGCAAACTGAGAAGCGTCGACCTAGAGACCATGGTTTCGGGCTAATGGCCCTCGTCATTCTAGGGCAGACGCGAGGCCGCTAGTTGCGACGACGGTCAATAGATGGCGTCAGGTTTTGACGTTTATTTTGACGGGAGAGGCGCCCTATGCTTCTATGGATTAATTTCTTCCCGGAAAATTTTCCATCTATATATACTGTATATATATATATACTAGACGGGTGACCCGGGCTTCGCCCCGGGATTGACCCGTGTGCATATCTACCCGAGTGATATATATTTAGATAAGATTTTTTTTATAATTGTTTGTTATTAGCATTATCTATTTGTTTGCATCAGCATAATTTAATCTAATCTTTGATAGAGGGCGCTGTTCGTGAGCTAAGTAGAATAATTTGAATATATAGTTTTAATAATTGATTTATATATATATTTTTAAATAGCCTATCGTCTTCCCCGTATTTTTTTTACCTATGTATGGAAATTTTGGTTTGAATTAGTGAACTACTGCGAATTTGTATACCGGACATACAAACAAACAAACATACAAACATTGTGTTTTATATATATATAGATATATCAAAGACATAAAAGACTTTTCACTTTCTAAAGTTTTGTCCATGAGTGTATACATTAAGTATACATATGGTACCTTGAGTTGTACCATATGTAAATAGGTAGAAACATTTATGGAACTCAGGCGCCACAAGAGCCATATACCCCACATTTGTAGGCGTTTCATACCAGACGCCATAAAACTTAATTGTTAATTACCGGTTGGTAAATATTTTAATTGGGATTTTAAATAGGTTCATCAAACTTAATGACAAAAAAAATATCATCAACATTTTGTTTAAATGAACGTTTCTATGCAACTTTTCTACTTTTGGAACAAGTTTCACACGAATAAGGTAGATTCCCATATGAGAGACCATAGCCCAAAAACATGGTTAAAACATGGTCTCTACTGTTGTTGGTCTCTTTCACTTGTTAGTTGCCTCGGGATGGAGGCCGATACCGAAGAGCCAGGTCTGCAGATCCAGGGGCACTTTGCAGGAGGTGAACACCTCCCGGAGCAGGGGTCGCACGGCTTGGCTAATTTAAGAGGGAGAGAGAGATTGAGATTGAAACTAATGTATTAAATAAGATCATGCAGCAGAACTACCTCCCTGTAAAGGACAACACCTAATTGCAGAGTCAAAGTGTCCTTTAAGGAGAGGTTTCCTCTTACTGGAGAGTTATTAAATAGTAAAAATGGTAATTTAGACAATGAAAACTGTCCTTTATAGAGAGGTGTCCTCTAGAGTGAGTGCTCTCTCATGGAGCTTCTACTGTATTTGATTAAATATACAATATTGAATGAATAATATATATAACAAATATATAAAATAATTGATAAATATACAATATATAAAATATATTCCTGGTCTGGAGGAGGACTCTTTCAAGATGGTGGAGTCTCCCTCACTCATAATTCATTGTATATATTCCCATTTTTCTTCATTTATATGTAAAGCCTAATTGACAAGATGTCAATAAAAGTGTTCAAATGTCTTCATTGGTGGCGCCTACCGCGGGAAAGACACCGCCACCGATGGACTGCGAGAGTTCACAGAGTGGGCAGGTGATGGCTGGTGTTACCCACCTCAAGACCAAGATGGTACTTGTAGATGGTAGCCTTCGCTACACTTGTTAACTTCATTGTCTCAGGATGGAGGCCGACGCTGAAGAGCCAGGCCTGCAGATCCAGGGGCAAATCACAGAAGGCGAACATCTCTCGGAGCAGGGGTCGCATGGATCGACAACTCCGAGAGAGAGAGAGAGAGAGATTGAAACTGATTTATTACAATGTACATATAAGATTATATAAGATCAATAGGATAAAAAAAGTAAAAAAAAAAAAAAAAATTTTCATCAGACGAATTCCACTGAGGGTCGTCTGGTATGATGTCACGTCCTAAAGTCAGACAGATCTCCCCGACTATTGCCATGTCGAGGAATTCCTTCAGACCTCTGCTCAGGCGTCAGGTACTCGAGGACGTCCTCCTTCTCAAGAGAGACAGATTTGATTGATAAAAATATCTCCACTTCAATCCACATATTCCTGGTATAACATCAGCGATGTAAAATGCTTCCATGCGTGAACACACCAATCCTCCCCTCCAATTAAGATCCAATAATTAAATCAGTTGATTAATCACGTCGGATATATACAAGTCGCCAACATCTAACGAGCTTGGAATGTTCAAATCTAATTAGGACATGTAAAGGAATTAATTCTACAGAGCACGTCTCCACACGCATATATTGGCTTATATGTAATATCCCAATAATTCGAGGGGAAACTTGTGTTTTGAACACGTGAGCTCAGTTCTTGCTTTGTAAAATCAACGAGAAATATTGGAACAAAATTAACACATCATAAAATCCAATACAGTTAAACCTTTCTATAGCGCCTTTTTCTCTATAGCGCCCGATTTTAAATACGTAGTACAATGCGATTTACATTAAAAGTGACCTGTCTATATTACCCCCTCTCTATAGCACCCTATTTTGGTGAGTCCCAAGAGGGAGCGCTATAGACAGGTTTAGCTGTATATGCATATTATTTTCTAAAAATATTGTTCAAATAGTGGCTTGCTTAAACTTTCAATATCTCTCTACATTTATATATGTTGTATATGTATGTTATATTGAAATATTATTTTATTTAGAATTATATTTCATAGATTCAAATACCCTGCTAAATCGACCGCCAGAGGTCACGCTTCCCCTATAAAAACTTAGTTGTTGTTTCCCGATGGCCGGCTCAAACCTTTTGTACATTATGTAAATACGTTTTTCATTTTTTTAGACTTACGCCTTAAGACAGGCAGTACTTTTATCAAATTGTTTTTTTTTTAATAAATATTCCATAAGTTCAATTAAAACAATTACTGATCAAAACCATTTTTAGTATTAATCTTTCAAGATATGTAGACATGTGATGCACTTACAGCAAAAACAACCATAAAAACTCTTACCATTAACTTGTACCAATAATGATTATCATGGCTTGTCACTTGTCAATTTGTAGTAAGTAAAAAAAAAACAGAGCTGAAAAACCTAACTAATCAATTCATCAATAAATAAACAAAAAAGAAGAAAATAATTGATAATATCTTTGTAACACAGCTTGTTAAAAAGTTTGATATCTTGTTAAAATTTTCTGCTTTAATTATAATTACACAAGTAGCTGTTTTTTGTTGTTTGTTGGATCGAGATTAAATCAAATGTGTTATTTTTAATGAATAATTGTCAAATTATATTTGGTAATATAACGGTGAAAATGTCAGGTTTCCAAGAATAAGTGTGTGTTTTTTTTTCTTTAGAAAAACAAAAAATATAAGGGTGTCCCAAAAGTTCGTGTTTTTCTTGGTGAATAATATTATTACGGCGAATACATAATACAATTACTTTATACATAATACAAAGACATTATATATAACGGCGAATAAAATTATGGCGAAAAATATTGGTACAGTAGACTCTCCTATAACGCGAGTTTTTACAACGCGATTTCGTACAACGCGATAAAAAAAATTGCGACAATATATTTATACAACGCGAATTTTCGTATAACGTGTTATAAAATAAAACAATTTACCCTAACAACATTCGCGTTATACAAGTTTTATTTCGTACAACGCGAATCCCTATAACGCGATTTCATACAACACGGAACACATTAATCGCGTTATAGGAGAGTCTACTGTATTTCAATTTTTTGCAAGTGTTTACTTTTGGGATAACCTTGTAAATACAGAGAAGAGAAACCTATAGAAATCTGATATTTCACCTAAATATTGATACAAGGAATTATTTTAATGAACAATATATATATGTAGTAATTTATTTATTACAACACACAAAACACGATATTCCCTCTAGAGATAATTGTGTAAATTCACAATTATTAAACAGAAATAGTTAGATGTATTCAATAAAATAGTTAAAATAGTTAAATTACAAACCAATTCAAAATTTTCAGTTATAAATATATCCTCGCGCGCGCGTTTTTTTTTTTTTTTTTGTAAATATTTCTGGTGGGATAAAGTCGATATTATAGTAAGCCCGTTGAAGACCGATTAACGCTTGAAAGCTAGCGGTTTTTTAAATAAAAAAGATACTCATTGTGATAATATATTTGTAATTTTAATACTTTTTTCACATTTTTATCATGAATAGAAATAGTTATATTATGATGCATTAGCGCGCCATCTGTTATGAAAAATTCGAAACTATTATAGACTCGTAAGATTCTTTTTAAAATTAAACAATATCTACTACTCTTACTGCAATGGAAAAATTAATAGGAGGGCCTGACTCATCAGGAGTGAACTCTCCCATCAGTTTCACCAGTTTAATCTACCATACTGCTGTTATATTGCATTTTTTCGATCTTCCTTTTATAGTGATACTGATGTTAGACTCTTGGAATGGGTATTTTAGATGAACTTTGGACATAAGCTTTGAGGACAGTAGAATTACATACAATTATAAATATATAATATTGTAACAAAGAATTTATTAATTTTATTATTTTTATTAACAGAGTGTAACAGAGTTATGTTTATATTTTGTTACTCTGTTAACTTCCCTTCGTTACTTATCTTTTGTTTATCATTCATAGTTTGTTCTTGCCTTAAATAAATTGCTGTGTCATCCTGGAGTTTGTCTTCCCTAATTTTCCACGTGGTAATATGTTTCGAGCAATCGCTCTTGCGCAAAATTAAAGTAATATAGTTATATATTCATTCCACACAAGAAAATAAAAATTAAAAAAAGAAAAAAAAAATGAGATAGATTAGGAACTTGACCACTTCAAAAATCGGACAAATAGTCACAAATTTATTTTACTATATATTGTACTAGCCGAATGGCCCGGGCAACGCCCGTGTTTTACCCGATTGAATGTTTTGATTCAAATACTATTTGTTACAATTATAAATTGGCGCCTTAAATAAATGCATATATTAGTTAATAACTATAGCCTATGTGCTTTATCTGTCTATGTACTGTTGGCTTCCGTAGGCGTCTCATACTGGGAAAAGGAAAGAGAGGATTCCATTTAGTTATTAACTAATATATGCATTTATTTAAAGAGCGACCCGCTCCAAAACAATAGTTACAAAAACGAAAGAGCGAGTGGGGGAGGCATGATGGGGGGGGGGGGGGGGGGGGGGGGGGGGGGGGGGGGCAAAGGTGGCGTGATCGTAGCCAACCAATAGGAGGGCGCCATTCCATAACTGACTGAGACGACTGATGAGGACTAACGCTCGTAACTGTATATAGAATACTTTATGATACATTAGCACGCCATCTGTTATCAAAATTCGAAACTATTATAGACGCGTATGATTCTTTTTAAAAAATAAGCAATTTCTACTGTCTTTACTGCAATGGGGGACCTCCCATTAATATTTCCATTGCCCTATGGGCAGTAGGAATTATTTATTTTTAAAAATAATCATACGCGTCTATAATAGTTTCAAATTTTTATAGTATACCATATGTACAAATAGTGATAAATGCATTTTTCAAAATTTCTCTATATAAAGAAAACATAATTTTAATGAAATAGGTTTCAAAGAATACGTAGATTAGAAAACAAAAATATTTTATGACTTTAAAACTAATTTAAAAAACCATCATTATAATATAAAAAAATCCTGTCTTAAAATGCAATTAAAAATAACATTAAATAGAATCAATAAATATATTAAATAATACATCGAAAATCTTTGAAAAAGAGAAAGAAAATAAAATAACTTTTCTAAATTTTTAAATCCACTTCTTATTAAAAAAAAATTAATGTAAAATTTCTTCATTTAGGTTTACCATCATATCAGTAGGTTTAAAAAACACAAAAAACTTAATGATCCTCAACAGGTAATAAAAAAGATAATTTTTTTTGTTACCATTAAAAAATATCAAAAGATTTTTTTTAGGTCGCTACTGTAGATAACCTTTAAAGTTTTCTTATCTGTTGATTTTTAACATTTTCTGCATTCCTTTGAAATACCTTTTTATCTAATTTAAGACATGACTAGTTTTATAGGATTTTTATCTATTGGTTTCCTTATTTTGTGTCAATCTTTTGACATATTTTATCACGCATCGTCTGCTATTATTTTTTAAAGGTAAATTTTACTTTTATATAATGGAAAATAATATAAAGGTGTATACAAAAATGTAATGCCTCGATAAAGGTTGGCGTTCAGCCAGCCGAAATATTGGCAAAATAAATATTTTTTCAAATCCAATATATGCCTTTTATTATCTAATATAATGGAATGTCGTAGACATTATTAACAGGCGAATGTTCAATTCGAACTATGGAATATTTTGAATGGTTTTTATTGAAATAAAATTAATGATCTATAAATGCACAGGTCACCTCTTCCGTCAAAATAAACGTTAAAACTAGACACGCCATATATATCTATAATAAATATAATAATACTAATAAAATAATTATGAATATATCGAAATATATATATTTAAATAAAAAGGCATATATTGGATCAAAATATCATATATATTTTACCAATATTTTAGTTGGCTGAATGCCAACCTTTATCAATGTATTATAACATATTAATATGTGTCAACAACAAACTCAGCGCCACATAACGTCAATAGAATTAAGGATTGCTTCTTTTTTCAAAACAGTTTTAAAAGTGAATTAGACGCATCTATTTTGAATGGTAGAATATAGTTGATAGAGATTTGGACAAATCAGAAAAACCAAGTCAGATTTATTGCAAAAACTTGTTTTTTTTTTACCACTTCCAGCCGTCGCAGACTTGTCAATACATCTAGAGAGTATGAGATTCCTGTATATTTATACACCTTATGAATTATTGCACTCATTTTTTTATCACATTTTTTGTTGGGGGATTATTCTTTTCTAAAACTTTTGCTTCGTCTTTATGAATATGGATTATGACGAAAAAATATAATAAATAATATCGATACCTCTTTATTAAGAAATATATTTCCTTGTTTTCTTTTTTTTTTTTCAAATGAATCTTATAAATAATTTCATTTGTATTGTTAATAATAAAAATAAATATTTTTTTCATTGGCCTATTTTAAATATTATATTTTATCCTTTTTGTCCTCGTGAAAATACTATTATATATGTTCTTTTAAAAAAAGCCTAATAAATTTATATATAAAATAAAAAAGAAAACAAAATAAAAGATTTTCTTTATTGAAAAACTAAAAAAAGGGTATAATTTATTATTTAAAATATTTCGAAAAATATATATTTACATTATTTTATACATTTATAACTTTATGTTTATTTATGAATTTAACCTAATATATATACCAATCCAAATATAAATAATTACAAATCAAATAACTCAATTATTTTTCAGTTCTTAAACACATTATTTAAATATATATATATAACTATAAAATAAATTACGAAACATCGTTTGAAATACATTATATATTTACAAAATATAACAAACATTCCTGATAATCATTAATTATCAATTTTAATACCAAATAGAGTTTTTCAAATACTAAACACGCGTTGAAATGTATTTGATAGTAAAATATTCCCAATTGTTCGTCTGAATACAAAGGAGTAATTTAAAGAATTATCTACCAAAATAATACCTTAATTGTAGATATTAGAGACAATTTTCTTATCAAATTGTTTTCATTTATTCAGGTCAAGGACTTTCGATATAAATTTGATATTAATTTTTTAAAATTGTTTATTTGTTCAATAGATATTTGACTCGTCTTTTTTATAGCTTTTTAAATTAATTAAAGGTTCATGCGAGATTTGCGGGACAAGAATGGAGCCGGGGCTACATCACCATATACTCTCATGTATGGGGCTGAAAGACGAACGAGAAGTGCTCCTCAGTGAAATAGGCCTTGAGGGACTCTCTTTGGAGCTCCTGTTGAATGAGGTGGTGAGAAACAGAGCTGGAGCGTTTGCGTTGTTCAAATTTTGGAAGACGGCTGAAGAGAAGGGGAAGCGATACACATAATCTAATTGATGTAAATAATTATATGTAAATAATCTTTGTCAGGACTAGAATGACGAATCCTGTATGGGACTTTGATTTCAGTAAAAAGCTTGTTGTTGCAAAAAAAATTAATTAAAGGATTAATTTTTATATATTTGAATGCTCTATCTTAATTCAGAACTATTTTCAAATAATATTTTTCATATATGGGTATTATATATACATGCTTTAGTAAAAAAAAACACAAACATCCTCGATAAAGAGAGGTGAGTTGCCCCTCGAAATATTGGAAAAATAAAATAATTATAAATCCAATATATGCATCTTTTTTGAACATAATTATAATTATGGATTGCTCAATCTTCACAATATATAGGTATATAAGATATATCTAAAGAGACAAGGGTCGCCTCTCCCGTTAAAATAGACGTCTAAAACCAGACGCCATCTATTGACCGTCGCCGCAACTAGCGGCCTCGGGTCGGTGACAAAGCCACAACCCCAGCTTTGGCAAACTGAAAAGCATCCACCTAGAAACCATGGTTTCGGGCTAATGACCCTCGTCAGTCTAGGGCGTACTTTATTCCATGAGATCCACACGGGATCTAATGGAATCTTGACAAAATGCCAATTCCCATCTATAAGATATATATATACACCTATCCCCCGATTTACACGGTACTTGTTTTACACGTTTTCACTTTTACACGGTTTTCCAAATAAGTTTTTTTTTTGTTTTTATCGCACTATACTAAAATGCGATATTCTACTCTATACTACCTATGTTGAAAAGAATATTGGGAGGCTCTGATTCATGAGGGGGCGAACACCTATTCAGATTTGACAGTTTAATATACACCTATCCCTCGATTTACACGTTTTTCTCAGGAACGTATCTACCGTGTAAATCGGGGGATAGGTGTATATATATATATAACTTTGATCATTTTTTTATATAAAAATAAATTAAAATATATTGTTCATTTATTGACAAATTATTAATATAACAATTTATTTTATTAATAAATTGTTTTCATTTTTAAATAACATATAGGTAAAATTGTTCCTATATATTATTAAATGATTATTCATTGATATTTATAAATGTTTATTTTCAAGAGAACTTTCACTCATAAGGGTAACACAATCAATCTTACATTACATAACGATTTTTGAATATGTAATTAATATTTATTTATTTACATAATACAATTTATTTTCCTTATTATATATATATAGAGTACCTTTAAATAAGTTAAATTTAACAAAAATAAAACTTTTATTTGAAGTTAAAAATCCATTCTTGGTATTAATTATGTGAAAAGTTAAAAAAAAAAAAAATCTCAACTAATTTACTAGCAGACGACAAACTTTGAATAAAATCGACTTACGCATGCGTATTACAACTTTCTCTTTTATATATCAGACGAAATATTTTAATTTAAAAATGAAACTTTCAATCTCAAAGGTCTTTATTAAAATGTCCTCTTATATATATAAAACTAGAAGTTTTATTCAATTTTCAATTATCTTCCTTTATTGAAAATAGAGAGAGAAAGATTGAATAGAAATATCGTTTTCTTTGGAATGTTTGACAAATTTTAATATAAAATTCCTAATATTTCTTCTTTTTAACATTGTGGTGTCTTAATGAGGATTTTACCCCTTTTATTTTAATTGGAATTTAATAAAGAATTGAGATCAAAAAGGGGGAAAATTAATGGAGAAATAATTATAGAAAATTTATCGAATCCATCTAATATAGTTGTGTAATAAAATATTTTAAAATTCCTAAATAAGTTTATGTGAATTACTTCTCATTCCACATAGAATTATTATTGTTTTATTAATAAGCAATATTCATAATTACGAGATGTGTTCAAAAAGTATCGCGACTTTTGTGTTTTTTCAAAAATTATTTATTTATTCATGAATACCTATTTTGTCCCCTTCAAAGTAATCCCCATGAGATATTATACACTTGTGCCAACGGTTTTTCCAATCTTCGAAGCACTTCAAAAAATCATTTTTTAAAATCTTTTTCAGCTCCTCCTTCGATGCCGTCTTTATATCGTCAAGCGTAGCGTAACGTCGTCCTTTCATGGGCCTCTTCAGTTTAGGGAACAAGAAAAAGTCACAGGGGGCCAGATCTGGGGAATACGGTGGCTGCGGCATCATTAGTGTGTTGTTTTTGGCCAAAAAGTCGCGCACAAGCAACGATGTGTGAGCAGGGGCGTTATCGTGGTGCAAAAGCCAATTTTTGTTCTTCCACAAATCCGGGCGTTTCTGGCGGATTGCTTCGCGCAAATTGCGCATAACTTGCAGGTAATATTCCTTATTGACCGTTCTACCCTGTGGCAAGAACTCATGATGCACCACGCTCCTGCAATCGAAGAAAACTGTCAGCAAAACTTTCACATTCGACCGAACTTGGCGCGCTTTTTTCGGTCTTGGTTCGTGCGGCAGCTTCCATTGAGATGATTGAGCATTGGTTTCCATCTCATAACCATAAACCCACGCTTCGTCACCAGTTATGACCCTCTGGAGCAAATTTGGGTCGGCGCGGACAGAGTCCAACATCTCATTAGCAATGTTCATGCGATGCTATTTTTGGTCGCAATTGAGCAATTTTGGTACGAATTTCGCGGCGACCCGTCTCATGCCCAAATCATTGATAAAAATCGAATGGCACTAGCCAATCGATATGTTTAGGTCCTCAGCAACTTCTCTAACGGTGATTCGACGATTGGCCAATATCATTTTCTCCACTTCATTTATTTTTTCGTTTGTTGTTGAAGTGCTCGGGCGTCCAGCACGCTCTTCGTCGTTCACATCTTCTCGGCCTTCTGAGAACATTTTGTACCACCGATAAACGTTGCTTCGGTCCAAGGTAGCTTCTCCGTATGCCACAGTCAACATTCGGAATGCATCCGCGCACTCAATTTCGTTTTTCACACACAAAATTTGATATAGGTTCTTTGATCCATTTTTTTTTAATAGGTAAAAATCGAAGACGATCCAAAACACCTGCAAGCAAAGCAGCTGTCAACAATTAAGTGAACATTCAAAATGGCCGAGCTTGTCGGCATAAGTGAGAGACATAAGTACCAACATAAAGCCACAAAAAGATCGAAATTCGAATATACGTAACCCTTCAAAATTCGCGATACCTTTTGAAAACACCTCGTATACTCCTATAAATTGATTCTAATTTTTAAAAAACGAATATTATATATTATTGTAACAAATTATTTATTATTTACAGGTTATTATTTTTGATGTTTATATATTTTATTACTCTGCGGTAACCTGCCAACCCAAATATAATCAGACAATTTTACGTGTTAGCTAAAATATCTACAATTCTAATTAATTATTAAAGATAGTTATAAATAAACAACAAATTAAGAATAGATATAAAATATTCTTCTCAGTAAGTTATGTAGCGATTTAATAAATTGAAAGAAGACAGGTTTCTTTAATCATTTAACAACGCAAGCTTTCGGGTAAAAACCCTTCAACAGGCAAGCTAAAGCCTAAATACGATACTATGAATGTGTTTATGTTTTAGCTTGCCTGTTGAAGGGGTTTTGCCCGAAAGCTTGTGTCGTTAAATGATTAAAGAAACTTGTCTTCTTTCAATTTATTAAATCGCTAAATTAAGAATAATTTAGAAGACAGGGCTCTAACATATTTGTAAGTGCAAATGTCGAACTGCTTTTCACATGTGTAGACATATGATGTACTTAGAGTAAAAGCAGTCATCAAATTCTATCCACCATGATTATCATGGCCTTTACAACGTGTACTAGAGATAATAATAAATGAAGAGATACCAGAAGAAAATAGTCACAGAGTAATAAGCATCAGTGAATATTCATATATACCCCCTATAAATATAATCAAAAGATTTAGTCTTTTTTTTCTTTATTTCGACTTAGAGCGCTATGTCCCCCTAGGGACACTTACACTTTAAAAATGAACAATAATTTTGAAAGAAAAGAAAAGAAAGATATTTAAATATGTACAGAATTAGTATGCAAGTTAGTTAGATGAAAAAATAAAATATATATATGTATATAAACACAATTGATATATGTACAAAGGTTGGTATGCAAATTTAGTTAAATGAAATCAAATTGTAAAGTATTGTGTGTATTCGAAAAAAGCAATTTACAGATTTAAAAAAAAAAGGTTTTAAGGAATATTTTTGAATGGAAATATGCTATATATTAGAGAATTATTCAATTAAAACAATACTAAAAAGAATTAATTTCTAAATAAAAGCGTTCCAATAGAATTAGTCTTTGGTCAAATACTCACAGTTCTTTGATTATTCATCCTAAAAATAGTTAAAGGTACACATCCAAGTAGAAGTAGTATGAATGCTAAAATATTATTCACAGAGTAATTGGTCTCAGTGAATAATAACGCTTATATAAATATTTTCTTCTTCTTCTTTTTTATCTCCACTCAATCACATTAAGGTATCGAGCTTGTAAAGCTTGAGACTTTTGATGGTGTCTGCCGGGGAAGAGTAGAGCTTATCAATGGATGAGTCTTCTTCTTCTTTCTTATCTCCACTCAATCACACTAAGGTATCAAGCTTGTAAAGCTTGAGATTTTTTATGGTGTCTGCCGGGGAAGAATAGAGCTCATCAATGGATGAGTCTTCTTCTTCTTTCTTATCTCCACTCAATCACACTAAGGTATCAAGCTTGTAAAGCTTGATGATGGTGTCTGCCGGGGAAGAGTAGAGCTCATCAATGGATAAGTCTTCTTCTTCTTTCTTATCTCCACTCAATCACACTAAGGTATCAAGCTTGTAGAGCTTGATGATGGTGTCTGCCGGGGAAGAGTAGAGCTCATCAATGGATGAGTCTTCTTCTTCTTTCTTATCTACACTCAATCACACTAAGGTATCAAGCTTGTAAAGCTTTAGATTTTTGATGGTGTCTGCCGGGGAAGAGTAGAGCTCATCAATGGATGAGTCAATACAGTCAATAATATGTCTTGGGGGTTCAGGCTGAGAATTGCACTTAGTACATAGTGGGAAAACCCTACAACCATTCTGGAAAGTCATTGTCCGTAGATGACCAGACTTAAGTCTGGAAATCAAAGACTGTTGTTCTCTTAGGAGGACAGAACCGGTGATTGTCCCTCCTGCTCTGTACCAGTCATGTTAAATATTTTCTAAATATTTATAATTTATTAAAAATCCTTTTCGCAGCTCTTTAATTACTAATCTTAAGATATTTTATAAGAAAACTGTAAAGTAAAGATTATTGAAGAAATACCAGGAAAAAATAAAAGAAAAAAAATCACAGAGTAATGGTTATCAATGTATATTCGTGTTCACAAAATATAATAAAAAGATTTATTGTAAAGTAAGAGAACCAACGTTGTGGGGGCCAAAATTGGCGCCAACGGTATAATATCGTTTGATTCCAGAACCCTCATAAACATGGCGGTGGCCTTAATACCAGACGAACAACTCGATTTATCGTTTGGTAACAAATTCCTTGATTGGCTACTGGGAATTTATACCTGGAATCTTATCCCGGATTTTATGAAAATTTATTTGCGGCTTTATTATTCTGATATTTCCTGTATAGAGAGTTATTATAATTAACAATTTGCGGAGTAAAATGGACATTTTATACATTCCTATTCAATTAAAAATGATCTACAGTTAAACCTGTCTATAGCGCTCCCCTCTTGGGACTCACCAAAATAGGGTGCTATAGAGAAGGGGTGCTATAGACAGGTCACTTTTAATGTAAATCGCATCGTACTACGTATTTAAAATCGGGCGTTATAGACAGGTTTAACTGTATATACTTTCTTAGTGGAAAATTAACAACAAAACTCGATGAAGATTTTTTAAAATTGCTGAATGGATTCAATAATTTTATTTAAATATTCAACTCATCGACTTGCAATGACTTAAAAGATATCCATTTTACTGGTTGAATCATAATTTATAAATAATATTTCATATAATTTCAAAAATAAATTCATAATTCATTAATAATATAAAATCCTAATTTATTTATGTAAACACAAAATATAATAATCTAACATGTTTTATTTTTTGTATTTTGTGTAAAAAAAAATTAAAAATAATCGTGATTCGAGAACCTATTTGCATATATACAAGTTTTGAAAATAGATCAATCCATAAATAAATCTTTAATTAAAAAGGCATATATTGGATCAAAATAGCATTTATTTTACCAATATTTCAGTTGGCTGAATGCCAACCTTTATCAAGGTATTATAACATATTTAATGTGTGTCAACAATGTGGCGCTGAGTTTGTTGTTGACACATATTAATATGTTATAATACCTTGATAAAGGTTGGCGCCAGCCAACTGAAATATGGGTAAAATAAATTATAAAACGACATTTGAAGTTACACCGCATGAGTTTCTTTTCAATGAAAAATCAATATTTATTTCAAGGTGAAATATTGACTATTTCTAACCTTTTTGGATGAGGTATGAAAGGGTGAATTATGAAGAGTAATGACGAACGGAAAAATAAAAGTGTCCAGGGATGGGAATCGAACCCACAATGTTCCGCTTACCGGCATATATTGTATTATATAGTGTTATTATATAGAGTATTATATTATATTGTAAAATAAATTATATTTTGATCCAATATATGCCTCTTTAATTAAATATATACAAGTGATTTCTTGTGTATATAAGTATTAAAGTCCATCATTGTTTCCTGTGTAACCAATCAGCTAAGGAACAAAAAAACCCTACGTTGATTAAATCAACACTGATTGGCTGATTAAGGTCATGTGACAGGATCGAACCAATTAGAAGACAGATAGGCTAGACATCTATATTTAGATGAATCAGTCTTAATGTACATACTCAATTAGGCTGTTCCATGATGAACAATCCATAGCCATAGTACATATCAACAGATGGTAAGATTTGGTTGTCTTGGTTTATTTCTTCAGCTAGTACACAAATTTAGTACGTCTTCTTGGTCTGGTATCTTCAATACGTCCTTAATCAATCTTTTTAATATGCTATTATTGTAAAACGACATTTGTTTCTTTTCAACGAAATATCAAAATTTATATAAGGAGAAATAACGATTTTTTCTAACCTTATGAATGAGGTATGAAAGGATGAATTGTGAAGAGTAATGATAAACGGAAAAAATAAAAGTATCCAGGGAATCAAACCCACAGTTTTCCGCTTACCGGGCAGATGCCATGTCCACTAGGCTACTCTGGACATATTTTTCCGTTCGTAAATAATACATAAAGTAATTTGTAATACAATATAATGCGGCTTGTGATTGTAAAACGACATTTGAAAACCAGGCTATTATGTGTTAGAACATAGCCTATCCACTTTAATACCGTCATCACACAAGGAAATCATAGCACAATCAGAGAAGTTCAACTACACTCATGAACAATACTTAAGTTTCATATTTTAATATATCCTTTTTTTTTACACACTTGTGTCATGTGTCTTCAATAAAGGTCACTGTAATATCTTTCAGAGTTATTGTCTGAATCCCGATATACATGCTAAAAGGTACAACTTCCTTAAGTTTTGTTCACACTTGGTTATCTGGTATATCTTCAATAAAGGTCACTGTAATATCTTTCAGAGTTATTGTATGAATCCCGATATACATGCTAAAAGGTACAACTTCCTTAAGTTTTGTTCACACTTGGTTATCTCGTATGTCTTCAATAAAGGTCACTGTAATATCTTTCAGAGTTATTGTCTCAATCCCGATATACATGGTAAAAGGTACAACTTTCTTAAGTTTTGTTCACACTTGGTTATCACGTATGTCTTCAATAAAGGTCACTGTAATATCATTCAGAGTTATTGTCTGAATCCCGATATACATGCTAAAAGGTATAACTTCCTTAAGTTTTGTTCACACTTTGTTATCACGTATGTCTTAAATAAAGGTCACTATAATATCTTTCAGAGTTATTGTATGAATCCCGATATACATGCTAAAAGGTACAACTTCCGTAAGTTTTGTTCACACTTGGTTATCACGTATGTCTTAAATAAAGGTCACTGTAATATTTTTCAGAGTTATTGTCTGAATCCCGATATACATGGTAAAAGGTACAACTTCCTTAAGTTTTGTTCACACTTGGTTATCTCGTATGTCTTCAATAAAGGTCACTGTAATATCTTACAGAGTTATTGTCTGAATCCCGATATACATGCTAAAAGGTACAACTTCCTTAAGTTTTGTTCATACTTGGTTATCTCGTATGTCTTCAATAAAGGTCACTATAATATCTTTCAGAGTTATTGCCTGAATCCCGATATACATTCTAAAAGGTACAACTTCCTTAAGTTTTGTTCACACTTGGTTATCTCGTGTGTCTTCAATAAAGGTCACTGTAATATCTTTCAGAGTTATTGTCTCAATCCCGATATACATGATAAAAGGTACAACTTCCTTAAGTTTTGTTCACACTTGGTTATCTCGTATGTCTTCATTAAAGGTCACTGTAATATCTTTCAGAGTTATTGTCTGAATCCCGATATACATGTTAAAAGAAGATACAACTTCCTTTATTTTTGTCCATAAGTGTGTTATGTTTTTTTATACCGAATATATTTTGATTTATTGCTAAAATTTTACTTTATTCACCTGATCTGGAATATTGTGAATGACATTTATTCACAAAGTGATAAAATCAACTTCGAGAAATAAGGAATTCAAACCTCCGGAACAAATCATAATTACTTAGTTAGACACCTTTGAATTCCATTTCTTTTGAATAAATATTATCTCAATATATTTTAATAAATAGGTTCATAAATTGAAACTTTATAGAAAACATAATGGATATTATTATTTTTCAAAATAAATTCAAAATTACTTCTCAATCCGATAGAAATTTGGTGTATGTAAAAAAAAACACTTTTGAAACGCTCCATACATAGGTAAGTTTTTCTTTGACTTAGCAAAGAAGGTTTTGTGGTTTATTTATTGATCTGAACCTATGAACTCAGCGTATAGAAAATCTATACATGTTTCTATGTATTTTCAAATTATATGGTATCTTTATCAAACATATATATATTAAAAACAAGACATATCCTGACCAATAACATGAGCGTTTTCTAAAAGGCAGAGAACCATCTAGTGTAACAGAAATCAACTAAACATTGATTTATCCTTTTCCCTGATATTACAACAACAACAAAAAGCCTTTATTTAGGGTCACTGACCCTATACAGGATTCACCAGAGGTATGCATAAGAACAAAGCAGTGAGACAAAGGAAATAACGATATATACAGAAGAAAAAGAAAAAAAAAACAAGAAAGATATAGAGGGAAGCAAGAAAACAACACAAAAAGAGTAGCAGTAAGAAAGTGAGGAGTGAGTGTCACTTGGCCTTCTTCTCAGATATGGACTTGTGGAAACCATAAAACGCCGTATCAATATACTTATTCTGGGTCATATTGTCAATTATTGATGGAAGTGAAGCACAGAGTTCCCTGATATTTGGCCAACCCATTTTATTGATAAATCAAGAAAAGCCAACCACGAACGCGTTTCGGGCTGTTGGTCCTCGTAAGCGTGGTGCAGGCTGTACCTTACGACCAAAAAATATATTTTGGTTGTAGAGACTTCTTGAGAAATCAAGAAATAAATATTTAAGACCAATCTTTCGTAAATACGCATTATCTTTAGTAAACACACACATATATATTATTTAGTATCACTCTTCACGTCAACAATGCACGCGATTCCATTGTTGTTGGCAACGGGATTCCACTCACACAACAAAGGAAGCTTCGCTGATTTTTTCCTCTCTCTCTCTCTCTGTGAGGTAATTGTTTATAACGATAAAATCGTCCAGGTTCCTTATTAGGGAATACACTCATGGACAAAACTTAAGGAAGTTGTACCTTTTAGCATGTATATCGAGATTGAGACAATAACTCTGAAAGATATTACAGCGATCTTTATTGAAGACACACGAGATAACCAAGTATGTATACACTCATGGACAAAACTTAAGGAAGTTGAACCTTTCAGCATGTATACCGGGATTCAAACAATAACTCTGAAAGAGATTACAGTGATCTTTATTGAAGATACACGAGATAAACAAGTGTGTACAAAATACACTCATGGACTTAAGGAAGTTGTACCCAAATTCTACTAGAAAATTTTACATATTTCTATTTAAAAAATAGTACAAATGTGAAATTGTACTGGGATAAGGTGCATAAATTAAGAAAAAGGCATCTTCTTATGATGGCGCAAGCCATCAGCAAATTTCAGTTGCACGATAAGGAGATCCCTTTTTCTTAATATAAACTCTGTTTTTCAAAAAGAAAAATAAAACCTCTTCCTATATTAAAACATCTCATACTGGGTGATTGGCTTGAATAAACTTCTCCATACAAACACATTATATAAAAGAGAAAATAAGCAAAAAAACAACATCTCGGTTTCCTTCCTTTATAAAGTTGCATAGATCCTATTTGTATGTAAATAAGGAGTTTTAATTTAACTTTTTTAATTATAAGCTCTCTGTGTAGAACAGCTATAAACGTAAAGAATAAAAGTTTATTTTCCACTTAGACCCAGATAGCACATTCAAGCACCTCGGTTGATGAAAATGGTGGGGGAGAAAATTGAGACCGTTTTCTTTAAATACTGCTATAAACTAAATTGATCCATTGGGGTTGGTGGAGTAGTGGTATGTAACGTGGAATTTCGACAGCCATGACCTGGGTTCGATTCCCGCAATGGACACTTTTTTCCTGGATAAAAAATGCTATAATGGCCTCCCAATATTTACAAAAGTCCAAGCCCAACAGTGTGTGCAACTAACCAAATGGAACTCTGGTACATTTGTAAGTGCAAAAGTCGAACGGCTTTCTAGATGTGTAGACATGTGGGGTATTTACAATAAAAGCAGTCGCTAACTACCCACCATGGTTATCATGGCCTGTAACAAGTATAGACATGTGATGTTCTTACAATAAAACAGTCGCTTACCCACCATGATTATCATGGCCTGTACCATGTGTAGACATGTGATGTACTTACAATAAAAGCATCCGCAAACTACTCACCATGATTATCATGGCCTGTACAATGTATAGACATGTGGTGAGCTTACAATAAAAGCAGTCGCTAACTATCCCCCATGATTATCATGGCATATACCATGTATAGACATGTGGTGCACTTACAATAAAATTACAAGAAATCAGTTCGACTTTTACATTTACAAATGTCCCAGAGCCCTGTTTGTTTACTTTCACTCACTGGTGGGGTTGGACTTCTGTAAGAAACGGGAGCTATTAAAGCAATTTTTATTAATAAAAAAAAGTGTCCAAAGCGGGATTTGAACCCAGGTCATAGCTGTCTGGAACCAACAGTTTGTACCAATCTTCCAATGAGTCCTATAGAGAACAATACATGTTTTATATTTAAAACACTTTGCTTACGTTTTCTTACTTCTGATTTGAGATAGAGAAAAGAAAAGCTATATTATTGTAAAATGACATTTAAAAACCATCCCGCATGTGTTTCTTTTCAACGAAAAAATCAAAATTTATTTTAAGGAGAAATAACGATTATTTCTAACCTTTGGGATGAGATATGAAAGGATGAATTGTGAAGAGTAATGATAAACGGAAAAATAAAAGTGTCCAGGGATGGGAATCAAACCCACAGTGTTCCACTTACCAGGCAGATACCATGTCTACTAGACTACCCTGGACATATTTTTTACATTCGTAAATTCCTGACTACCTTTAAACCTTTGTCAAAAAAAAACCTATTTACATAGCTAGAGTTGACTTCTGTATTGTGTAACACATCTTTTAGCCAATCATACCTTTTCACAAGATGGTCGCCGTACTGATAAAAATTTCCTGGCATGGTCCCAAGTCGTAAAAATGTGAAATTTTTGTTCGGGATTTCCTTTCGTGATTCTAGTGCCAACCGTGTCGTTTCATCTCCAACTAACATCTTCAAGTTGTTATTATGAATCATTTGTATCAATCCATTTATACAATTATACAATTCGCATTATATTCTTCCAAACGGAATTCCTATACAGTTCCATCCAAATTTTATAGTCAATCAATTTATCACATCACATGGTCCAGAAATACTTATATAAAAGAGGTATATTAGAAACACCAAATTATTCCTACGGAGAAACTGAACAAACTGCTCTTCACCTTATCTACGACTGTCCGAACTTTACAGAAGTGAGACATCGTTTGTTCCCTGATCTAAATGATTTAACTCTCTTACATCAGCCACTTTGTTTATATACATTTTATGAACTCTGTCGATTAATACATGGAAATATGGAAATATTTATTTCTAATTTGTTTGTTTTCTCTGTAATAGGCGCAAATATTTCAATATAACGCCTGGTTGATTAATAAAATGATAAAAAGAAAACAAAACTAAGAACTCCTACTTTACTTACATATTTGCATATAACAAATTTGCTGGAGGATGATAATCATATACCGAAAGTTGCATATCTAATGAGGGCCAAAGCCCGAAACAATGATATACAGTTTATCTTTTTATCTGAATTTTCCAAAACTGGTGTTCTGGCTTATTCTTTATCATCACTATTGAAGGTTTTTACAAGGCTGATAACATAATACATCGTTATGATGCATATTTAAAGGGATAGGTGCCACTCATAAGTATATATGAAAAAACAACTTTGCATATTGTCCTCAACAAAGGGCCAGTTGAAAAGAGTGTTAAGTCAAAAGCCCACCTACAGTGGTAGCCAAAAAGAATAAAAGATAAGCAAATAATTGAAAAAAGTGTTGATTACAGCAGGATGGTGAGAAAGAGGTTTATATCAGCTTTCATTAATCCATAGAGGGTGAGCGTAAAGAGATAATGGAGAAGACATATTTGCATATATTCTTAGCCAATGAGATATGTACAATATGTAAATTTAATCGTTTTTTTCAAGCGTTCAAACTGATGTGCACATTTCAACGGTCCATCATATGAATGTGCTACAATAAGCAAGATTATACACATATATACATACTTACAATAAATTTGCATATCTGTGCAGTTTAAGCATAACCCTTTTCTATTCCTTAAAGATTTACCATTATCTTTAACAACATATTAAACTTTTAAACTTTCTTGGTATCAATTTAGCAAAAATGTTAGTATTTTGTTTAATATGTAAATACATTGAAGATGATCTATTCCTCAATTATGCAAATATTTCATAAGTATATATGAAAAAACAACTTTGCATATTGTCCTCAACAAAGGGCCAGTTGAAAAGAGTGTTAAGTCAAAAGCCCACCTACAGTGGTAGCCAAAAAGAATAAAAAATAAGCAAATAATTGAAAAAAGTGTTGATTACAGCAGGATGGTGAGAAAGAGGTTTATATCAGCTTTCATTAATCCATAGAGGGTGAGCGTAAAGAGATAATGGAGAAGAATGAAGACAGCTGCGTCAGGGAATCAACCAATTGAATTACTGCTAACGATAGATCGTTACTGGATGGTGTACAAGAGATTATATGCTTTCTTTCTGTCTGATGATAACTTCCTATATACATATATCTTTTATAGATATCGTCTGGACCGAAATTTGCATAGTATATAAATTTTAATATCAACACCTGACATTTTTATAATATTTTCTCCTATTTTTGAACATTTTTTAGTGTAATTATGCAAATTTTGCCTTGAATACCCATTTCATGATTTCTCAAGAAGCCTAAAGGACAATTTTTTGATCGTTCCGGTATAGCCTGCACTACGTTGACGAGGGCCAACAGCACGAAACGCGTAAGTGGTTGGTTTTAATGATTCATCAGGTTATTGGGTTGGCCAAATATTATGGAACAGGTTGAATAAACGTTTAGTAGTTTTTTGTTTCAGTAGATGGCGCTCTGCTATCTAAAAATGCTCATGTGTGTGGTCAGGAAAAATACTCTTTTTATTTTTATTCATATTTGCATATACCCATTTTATTACGAAAATATTGAATGTATAAAATATAGAATAATTGGAGGATAAAGTATTGAATATAAGTGGCATGATTAAGGAAAAACTATCTCTTGATAGTGAACTGAACAATACTGATAGTTGTCACCATCTATCGGGATAAATATCACTGATATTTCTTCCGATAGATGGCGCATGTCATCAGAAAAGTTCAGTTGATCAATCAAAACAGATTAAAAATATATTTTATGGGTTATTATTAAACAAATTTAATATAATATTTTGCAATTTCTTAAACCTTTTGGTAATATTAAAAAAAGGGATATATTTTCTATGTTCGACAACTATATTAGAATTCTATAAAATAATTCCTTACATCAATGTTAAGTAAAATTAATCATTCCTTCAGGGAAAATTATCTTTCCAAAACATTTTTATTGTTCTCTTGCTTTCGGACACCTTTCTAAAGGAGAAAACTTGGTATAATGTATTCAACCAATAGAACACGAGTTAAAATACAATCGGATAATTTTACATATAATTATATTTAACTCGTGTTCTATTGGCGTATACCAGGTTTTCTCCTGTAGAAGGGTGTCCGTATCTGAAAGATAGAAAATAATGCAAATGTTTTGAAAAGACACTTATTCCTGAAGGAATGATTGATTTTACTCAATATTAGAATTATTATGTCAAATATGCAATACATGCTTTGAATATATATATATATGTCGTAGCTAAATGACGAGAGGCAGTCGTTATGCCTAGGGAACAGCGCACCCGCGATGTCTGCCACCTTTATTTTTTGTCCAGCTTTTATACATGGAGGAATTTACATATTTACATTTTAACACAATGGTAACATATTTACATACTTAGTTTGACGGGAATAAATTATATCTTTTGGCATTAACTATACAAATTATGACATATATATATATATATATATATATATATATATATATATATATATATAGTAAAAGTTTTGAAAAAATTAAAAATTCAAATTTTAGTATTCAGGAAGTATTTGAATATTAAAGAGCTACAATTTATAAAATGTCTTCATAGAAAGTAAGAGAAAACATTTCGTAATATTTTAATAAAGTTTTCGCTTCATTTTTCTTATTTCTTCTTTTAAAAAAACGAGAACAGAGAAAATATTGAATTATAATATTTCATTATGTTGGTCTAATTAAAAACTAAAAATGACAAAGTCTCGTTTTTTTCTTTCTTTTAATATAGTGCATACGGATTCTGTTTTAATTTGGTTTAGTAAAAACTACTTTCAGAAGTTTCCTTCTGAAAAACGTTTTTAAATGAGTTTAATTTGCATAGCAAAGGACCAATTAGAAGTAGGAAGTTATAATTATTAAATATATATAATAAAACGTATATATTTAAAGATTTTTTAAAACATTTATATTAGAAAAGGTATATGATTAACAAAGAGAGTCCCTATTTAAATGAAATATACGACATATATATATATATATATATATATGAAAAAATAGTACGAATGTGATATTGTACTGGGATAAGGTGCATAATTATGAAAAAAGGCATCTCCTTATCGTGTAACTGAAAGTTGCTGATGGCTTGCGCCATCTATCGGAATAAATATCAACTATTCTTGTTGATTTTTAATTATTCCAGAATTGGCCAAACACCCATTCTTGATTAATCAAGAAAAGCTAACCACGGATGCGTTGAATGACCAGTTTTTTTGGTCGTTGAGGTATAGCTTGCACCACGCTGATGAGGGCCAACAGCCCGAAACGGGATTATATTTAGATAATAAAAAGGCATATATTGGATTTAATAAAAAATTTATTTTGACAATTTTTTTATTAAATCCAATATATGCCTTTTTATTATCTAATGAATTAAATATGGATTGCTCTATTTTCAAAACAATATATATATATATACATATTTGCATATAATGTACATATATAAAATAGGAAACTTCCTTTTAGATTTTTAAAAAATGCGCAATAATGAAATTTCTTTCGAAAGACGCGTACATCTTAACTTAAAAAAAAGTATAAACTGACAAATTTCTCAAAATAAAATATTTCATATACGAGAGAGATAAAGAACTAATTACGAAAGCTCTTATGCAAATTAATTAAAATTCGAATAACTATTAGGATCAAACCAAAATTGAATTCAGACAGAGAGAGAGAGTAATTAAATTTAAAAAAATTGATTTAATTAGTAATTTAATAATCGATTTTTAAGGATTATTGTAAATTTATACATCAAACTCTCTCTAGATGGTTTTAAAAGACATTTCTATTCCATAATCAAACTGCCATAAAAATTATTATTAACTTTCATTTTTCAAATTTTTACATCATTGCACAGTATAGCAAAAGCATAGATTTTCTTAAAACCTATTTATAAATAGAATGGGCTATTAATATCTGGTCAATTATTATGGTAAAACTCTGAATTGATTTGCATAGCAACCTTCCTTTCCTTGTTGCATATTGGCCATGAAAACGAATCAATATTTGCATATGAAGCTCGGATTTTGTGAGAGTCCACGTGAATATAAGTTTACGAATATATATTTTAATATTATAAAATAAAAAGAGCTTCCAGGGCTAAGTTTCTGTACAACTTTTTATTTTCAAGCTTTCGGACTTGTCAGTCCTTCAACAGGAGAATCACGTTAATAAATTAATGACAAATACTATTTTTATATACAAATTAAATATTTTGATATTATTTAGAATATATGAAGAAAGATTATATATATCCTGTTATTTTTAGAGATTTGATTCAATTTTGCACAAAGTTGACAAGAAATAGATTTAAGTCTTGTTCTACTTTCTCGAATAATATTTGTTGCTTCTTGAAGTTTTAGTTAGAATTCCTTTTTTCCCTAAAATATAACTTTGCGATGTGGCATGGTTGAAATAGAATTTGATTATAAAACATAGAGATATATTTAAAAAGGCGAAAAGTAATATCATTTTTATACAATTAAATGCGGCCTATGATTGTAAAACGACATTTGAAAATATCCCGTTTGTGTTTCTTTTGAACGAAAAATCGAAATTTATTTTAAGGAGAAATAACGATTATTTCTAACCTTAGTTCATCCCTAAGTATGAAAGGATGAATTGTGAAAAGTAATGATAAACGGAAAAATAAAAGTGTCCAGGGATGGGAATCGAAACCACAGTGTTCCGCTTACCGGGCAGATGCCATGTCCACTAGGCTACCCAGAAATTAGTTGAAAAAGGAAAAATAAAAATTAAGTTAAAAAGTTTTTTTTTTAAATTTTGCTCGAAAGTTTGAAAATTCAAAATTAAAAGAAACTTTTTATCTGATTTTTATTTTTCCTTTTTCAAATATCATTTAAAGGTTTTTTTTGTATTTGGGTAAAAGATAGCGTACGTGAATTGCTGGTTAACATGTTTTATATGCAGTTTTGCGTCTCTTTTTGATGTTGCAATGTTGAGATTGAGAAAATTGTTCCTACTGGAGTTATTGTGTCTGAGTGATTAAGTTATATATTGACATCCCTGTCACTGTAGATGACAGCGTCGAGATACACAACACAATACACACACACAACACGAAAACCCGGCTGAAAATTTAAATTTGTAAAAATATTAATTCTTTTTTAAATTACTATATAATAAGGTAAAATATCCTAGCTGCGAAATCTTTAGACTTTAGAACCTGATGTCCCTGGTTCGAACACACTTTTCGCTATCTTTTTATTTTCTCTAATTGTGATCTCTTCCTCATTTTGTTAATATTGACTGAGTTGTTAATAAATTTGTTTTAATTGTCAATTGTCAACACAAAAAAAACTTGTATTAAGACAACGATTATCTCCCTATTTTCCATAGAAGAAAAAAACACAGGGAAGAAAAGCTTCATTATACAAGCCTTTATCAATACCATAAATTCCATTCCATCACCGAAGATGACTGGTGTAAGTGCTTTGATAATTGGTTTTCACAGATGAAATCTTGCATAGGTGCTAAGATTGAATACTTTGAGATGTCAGTTGTCACAACACACACACACACACACAATACACACACGCACACTTACAAAAGATATATCTTCTATAAATAAGTCCAAAACACAAATCCTCTTTACAATTTTCTTCAAGATAACATGCAAGGAAAATTATAGGTGTGATGTAACAAAGCTCAATTACAATTAAATCAATTTCAACTAAATTTTAAATTATTTTTCTCTCAAAAAAACAAGATTCTCGATAAAAAAAACTCAATATTTTTTTTTTGAAATCCTTGCAATAAAACCAAACAAATGCTTCCATTCTTCGTGAAAAGAGCGAGTGGCTATTGTGTCCGAAAAGAAGACAAAATGATTGACCAATCACACGCTAACCCATTATGAAACCAGTTTATCGTCCTTACAATTCTCAAATAGAATCACTGACCGACCTAACGTTCTTAGAAGTGTCAAGGGAATTTTTGCTCCTTTTTTTACATTTCTTTATGTGCAATCACCTCTTATTATGTCTCTGCTGGTTTATTTATAACCTCCAATGATGAAGCTACAGATTCTGACGAGGGCCAACAGCCCGACACGCGTACGTGGTTAGCTTTTATTGAAGAATTGATATTTGGCCAATTCTGGAATATATTTAAAAATCAACGAATAGTTGATATTTATTCCGATAGATGGTGCAAGCCATCAGTAACTTTCAGTTGCACGATAAGGAGATGCCTTTTTTTTTCTTAATTTATGCACCTTATCCCAGTACAATATCACATTTGTACTATTTATAATTATAATATTATAAAATATATGTGGAAATAGAAGAAAAAGTTGAGGTATATGCAAATATCTGAGATAAGATGATGACACATATAGCAAGTAAAATGGAGAAAGCCATGATAATCATGTTGGGTAGATAGCGATTGCTATATGTAACCCATATGTCTACATAGCAGCTCGACATTTGCACTTAAGAGTGTGACAGAGCCCCGTTTGGTTACCTGAGAAACTGATGGTGTAATAATTTTTCAAGAATCGAGGGCCATTCAGGCAAATTCTTTTTTTCAGAATATATACACTCCATGTACAAACAATAAACTATCTTGTTATAATATAAAATAACAAAAAAAAAACAGCTTCTTGTATATTCTTGTATAAATGCCCTCTCTTAATAGAAAAACGTACTGACATTTCCCAAGCCCTAACTTTGGTCAATTTAGATACCATCGCATATGCCAACTTATCTCTTCAGCTCTGGATGATGAATTATTGATTGTTAGATACTTTAAAGTTCTGCACAGAAGCTGGGCGTATGAGAAAGAATGCAGTGCAAAGGATACTGGAGGATGACCTATCTGTAAATAGGTAACTGAATGTGAGACAAACTTTATTTTGTTGTAAATGTTTCCTCTTCCCTCTCCTCTTGTTGATGTGTAAATACGGCGAATCCTATATAGGGCGGAATGCTCTGAATAAAGGCGTTTGTTGTTGTTGTTGTTGTATATTCTTGTGGACACAAGAAGTTTCTTTTTGTTCATTTATATTACCGCAATATAGCAATGATAATCATAAGGTTGTTCTCTACATACTAAACTACCTCCTTGAGCGACCCCCTGACTTGTGGGTCTGGATTTTCGGGTCTGGCCTCGAAAATGACGCCATCCTGGTGTCGGCCAATTCCATTATCTACCTTCGTACAGGTTGGGCTGACCACCCGCTCATCACCTGGGAAAGAAGGCTTACTCGCCGGGGCACATCCCCCGCATGATCATCTATATTTTAGTTTTATTTCCATTTTTAATGTAAATTATTGACAAGAAGTCAATTTGTTTCAATTGTCAATTGTCTAAACCACCTCCTACAATTCAGATAACACAATGAGAGACAATAGATAAGCAATGTACAAACAATAGACCAGCTTCTAGTAGAATTCAGACAACCCAGGAGGGTGTAATAGAATATGTTTTAAATAGATTTGACCATCGACCAATGTTATTATTGTTTTATATAAATACAGTAGACTCTCCTATAACGCGAGTTTTTACAACGCGATAAAAAAAATTGCGACAAATTTATTTATACAACGCGAATTTTCGTATAACGCGTTATAAAATAAAATGCGGAAATTTCCATTATTGACAACTGTACAATACATTTAATTTTTAAAATAATCTAACATTTAGTTTTGTTTTAGTATATAATTATTTTTCCTATATACATCATTTTATACAATACATTTTTACATGATATTTGTCACTAACACAATTTACCCTAACAACATTCACGTTATACAAGTTTTATTTCGTAACAACGCGAATTCCTATAACGCGATTTCATACAACACGGAACACATTAATCGCGTTATAGGACAGTCACTGTATGTAAAATAAATCTAGAAGATTTAAAATATTAGGTATGTCGCACTTTGTTAATTAAATAAATAAATAAGTATTTTATAGAGATATATCTTTCTTCATCAAAAATAATAAACAAAACATATTACAGAGGGGACAATGATAGACTAAGGTATATTTGTTTATGAATAGATAGACACACTATATTTTATAAAAATTGGAAACTATTATAGACACGTAAGATTCTTTTTGAAATTAAACAATTTCTATTGTCCTTTACTGCAATATGGAAAAATTAATGGTAGGGCCTGGCTCTTCAGTGGTAAACCCTCCCAGCGGTTTCGCCAGTTTAATCTACCATACCGCTGTTATATTGCATTTTTGGAACTTCCTTTTATAGTGATACTGATGCTAGACTCATGGAATGGGTATTTTAGATTAACTATGGCGGGCCAGTGCATCATACTATATTTTATAGATATTGATATATTTTATCGC
This sequence comes from Cordylochernes scorpioides, assembly GCA_030710605.1. Lineage (NCBI taxonomy): Eukaryota > Metazoa > Arthropoda > Arachnida > Pseudoscorpiones > Chernetidae > Cordylochernes > Cordylochernes scorpioides. The sequence continues at coordinate 72,325,392 of CP092879.1, read as the reverse complement.
AAATCAGAAAAGAGAAAATTTCAAATAAAAGCAACTAAGCAAAGTCACCAAGACAAATCAATAGGAACCAAAAGAGAGAGAGAGAGAGTAAAAAATATTTTACTTTATTAAATCTGCTTTCAAAATTTCCTCCTTTAACCTTTTAGACTTTTTCCGTCAATCGTTCCTTCTTTTTATTTTGGAGAACAAATCAATAAATTTAATAAAAAATTGATTTATACGAGTGTTCTATATAAAGTCTTGTCGTTCATTTCACAATAATTCAATTTGCATATGCTCATCTCTCTAGCTGTTTAGTGCAATTATGATATATGTATACTCATGGACAAAACTTAAGGAAGTTGTACCTTTTACCATGTATATCGGGATTCAAACAATAACTCTGAAAGATATTACAGTGACCTTTATTGAAGATACACGAGATAACCAAGTGTGTATACACTCATGGACAAAACTTAAGGAAGTTGTACCTTTTACCATGTATATCGGTATTCAGACAATAACTCTGAAAGATATTACAGTGACCTTTATTGAAGATACACGAGATAACCAAGTGTGTATACACTCATGGACAAAACTTAAGGAAGTTGTTCCTTTTACCATGTATATCGGGATTCAGACAATAACTCTGAAAGATATTACAGTGATCTTTATTGAAGACACACGAGATAACCAGGTGTGTATACACTCATGGACAAAACTTAAGGAAGTTGTACCTTTCAGCATGTATATCGGGATTCAGACAATAACTCTGAAAGATATTACAGTGACCTTTATTGAAGATACACGAGATAACCAAGTGTGTATACACTCATGGACAAAACTTAAGGAAATTGTACCTTTTACCATGTATTTCGGGACAATAACTCTGAAAGATATTACAGTGACCTTTATTGAAGACACACGAGATAACTAAGTGTGAACAAAACTCAAGGAAGATGTAACTTTTAGCATGTATATCAGGATTCAGACAATAACTTTGAAAGATATTACAGTGACCTTTATTGAAGACACACGAGATAACCAAGTGTGAACAACCTCTGTCTCCTCATAAAAAAAAACAGACGACCGGTAACATTAAATACTTTCCATTCCTTAAGTCATATCCATGAGCGAATAAATGAATTGAATATTAATATATCTATAAGATTAATTAGCAATTTAAAGACTTTTACCTTATTTGCATGAGGTCGTTTCTATTCAAAATGAGTAACAAATGATTAAGTTGCATATCTTCATATACGATATGCAAATATTCTAATAAAGATTATATAATTATTCCTGGGGTATTTGAGTTTTCTTTTCGGTGCAATTTTGCCTTCTTTCTAAAAAAACCTTCTATATTGTAAAAAGATTTTCTTCCTTATCTCCTACATTGATAAGCATCAGGTGGTTTAGACATGATCTAGATTTTATTCAGAATTCTGACAAATATTATTTATTTACCCTTGTCAATTTTTTAAGTAAAGAGATATAAAATGATATTCATTGTTGAGATATTTGTATCCTATTTGATGGAAAGACATTTTAAAGGAAAAATATTGCGAGTTTCTAACAAACATTTCAATAAGCGATATATTCACCATGTAACTTAAAACTTCAATTCCAAAAAATAATAATCTTTTATTTGGAGTTTTGTGTCTTAAATGATATATCATACAAGGGATTATTATTTTTGGAATTGGAGACATTTTATTGTTCCGTTGGTTGTATCCAATTAGGATTTAAAGGCCAATATCTTATTGAATTCCCAAATATTTCCATTTTCCAAAACTTTCAATGTAGTGTTTGGACATGTGTATTACTTTATTGTTCTGAATATATTGAGAAATCCATATTTAAATATTTCTACTGATCGATTGCCCAGCATTTCAAGATTATAGAATGAAGAATGAACTATTTGGTTGTGAACTTAACGATTTGATTTCCGATAAAAAAATCATATTTAAAGTTCAATTCTTTTTGTAAATACATTCTAAACTTTCTACAAAATCTGGATCTCTAATATTTTCATGCGTTGAATAATGTAAATAACTTATGTAAATAAACTTTTTCTCCTTGTTTGACGCAAGTATCCCTTGCGGGATATAGCGTTTTGGGAATAAAATAATTGATAATTGATATTTAAATTTTCAGTTGATAAAAAGGCATAAATTGGATTGAATAAAATTGGATTGAATATTGGCAAATGAATCTTTTATTCATATCAATATATGCCTTTTTATTATCTAAATATATGTATATTAAATAAAAGGGCATATATTGGATCATATTTTTTTAAATAAAATAAACGATGTTTTGACCCAATTTATGCATTTTTAATTATTTATTTATTTATGGATTGCTCTCTATTTTCAATATATATATATACTCACGGACAAGACAAAGAAATGGAGAATCTTTGGTGTCTCCGGTCATCTATTTTTTTTTTTTTTTTTGAAGGAGACGGAGACAATTATGTTCACACTTGGTTATCCCGTATGTCTTCAATAAAGTTCACTGTAATATCTTTCAGTGTTATTGTCAGAATCCCGATATACATGCTAAAAGGTACAACTTCCTTAAGTTTTGTCCATGAGTGTATACACACTTGGTTATCTTGTGTGTCTTCAATAAAGGTCACTGTAATATCTTTCAGAGTTATTGTCTGAATCCCGATATACATGTTGAAAGGTACAACTTCCTTTTATTTTGTCCATGAGTGTATTTTGTTCACACTTGGTTATCTCGTGTGTCTTCAATAAAGGTCACTGTAATATCTTTCAGAGTTATTGTCTGAATCCCGATATACATGTTGAAAGTTACAACTTCCTTTTGTTTTGTCCATGAGTGTATTTTGTTCACACTTGGTTATCTCGTGTGTCTTCAATAAAGGCTACTGTAATATCTTTCATAGTTATTGTCTAAATCCCGATATACATGCTGAAAGGTACAACTTCTTTAAGTTTTGTCCATGAGTGTATATAAGAATTGTTCTATTTTCCAAAAAAAAATTGAATACAGTTTCTCTTTTTTACTCCTGTTTTCCAACTAATCGATGATGAAATAAAGTGATTATATGCAAATAGAGGTTAGATATATGCAAATACATAATTAATGTATACAAAAAAATGCAATTTATAACTATATTTCAGCAAAATTGCATTCACTGCACATTTTTGTTTCATATTTTCCTCAGAGTTGTTGGGTCATTAGCGTCGCTTCATTAAATTGCTAAATATTTTTCCTTATTCCTCCTACAAATTACACCGAGATCGCCATGTATGGAAGAAAAAAATATTTGATGGAACCTCCATCAAAACGAAGTTTAAAGATTTCAAATTTTGCGATAATGTGTCGCGGAAATATCAGAAAAAATATTTTTTTGAAGGGGTTATTCAATCTACATCATGAATTATTATTAATACTCCAATTCTTTCTAACACAAAATTCTTTTCTGATTTATATTATTATAAATAAATAAAGCTTTCAGAGATAAGTTTCGTATTCAACTTTTATTTTCAAGCTTTCGGACTTGTCAGTCCTTCAACAGGATTATCACTTTAATAAATTGATGATAAATACTATTTTATATACAAATATATGTAAATATAAAAATTATATGTAAATAATAATAGGGTACAGTAGACTCTCCTATAACGCGAGTTTTCACTTATACAACGCGAATTTTCGTATAACGCGTTATAAAATAAAGCAATTTACCCTAACAACATTCGCGTTATACAAGTTTTATTTCGTACAACGCGAATTCCTATAACGCGATTTCATACAACACGGAACACATTAATCGCGTTATAGGAGAGTTTACTGTATTTTAAAAAGTATTTATTATTAATTTATTAATGTGATACTCCTGTTGAAGGACTGACAAGTTCCGAAAGCTTGAAAATAAAAGGTATGCACAAGAAACTTAACCCTTGAAGCTTTATTTATTTTATAATAACAAAATTCTTTCTTTTTTTTATACCTATAATCATGCATTATTCTCCTGAAGAGAGAATGACAGGGAATCACTGAAAAATCAGGAATTAAATAAATGATTAGTTGAAGTAGCTGTTATTTCTTCCAAACCAACTTCCAACCAGCTATCTTCGATCTTCAAAACTATAATTATGTAAACACAGAAGAATGTTTATATAATATGATGCACTAGCGCGCCATCTGTTATCAAAATTCGAAACAAGTTTTTTTCCATTGCAGTAAGGACAATAGAAATTGTTTAATTTCAAAAAGAATCATGCACGTTTAAAATAGTTTCGAATTTTTATAACAGAAGAATGTATGAAATTACGAAACTATTATAGACGCGTATGATTCTATACAAAATTAAACAATTCCTACTGCCCTTACTGCAATAGAAAGATAATAATAATAGGAGGGCCTGACTCATCAGTGGTGAACCCTCCCAGCGGTTTCGCCAGTTTAATCTACCATTAGTATTGGTATTGGACATTAGTCGTATATATAAACAAAAAAAATATGCAAAATTAGAGAAGGAAAGAAAGTGTAGTGTTGCCGATTGCCTAACTATGAAGAAAATTCAATGAATTAATAAATATTTTACATAAATAAATACAAAGCATGTTACAAAATATATATGCGTTTTGAAAATAGAGCAATCCATATTTAATTCATTAGATAATAAAAAGGCATATATTGGATTTAATAAAATATTTATTTTACCAATATTTCGGTTGGCTAAACGCCAAACCTTTATCAATGCATTACATTTTTGTGATAAAGGTTTAGCATTTAGCCAACCGAAATATTGACAAAATAAATCTTTTATTAAATCCAATATATACCTTTTTATTATCTAAAAGGCATATAATAGATCATTGTTCTTTCACAAAATGTTGAGTAGGATCCAATGTAGAAAGGTCAGGGCTATTAGAAGTAACACAAAAGCCAAATTGAAAAAGAAAGAAAGAAACAGAAGATAAATTAGAGGTAAAGACCTAATAGGAGAATTAATAACATCAAGAAAAGGTCTTTAGTTGGTTGAAGGGTGTCTAGAGAGTTGTTGAAGTGTCGTCTGATTGTTTGGGGACTTTGGTCTGCTCATTTACTTCTGCTCTCTGTGCTATATTTGATCGTCTGCTATCAAATTGAATATAGGTTCGAACTTACTCCACATCAAAATGTTCTTTCAACAGGAATTCTGTTCTAGTTTAAAAAAATCGAAGACAATAACCATTTTATTAATATACATATTTATAAAAATATGAAACTATTTTAGACGCATATGATTCATTTAAAAAATAAAACAATTTCTATTGTCCTTACTTTTAAAAGAATCATACGCGTCTAAAATAGTTTCGTATTTTGATAACAGATGGCGCGCTAATGTATCATAATATACATATTTACACAATCAATGTATTCAAATTGAAACTGTTGATTAAAACTGGTTCCTGTTATATTTCATCTTCTCCCATCAAATTGAATACAGGTTTGTACTTACTCCATACCAAAAGTTCCCAGTATTTTCTTAAAATATATTTTTTTGATTCGAAAACAATAGCCATTTTATTAATATACATAATTACATAATAAATGTATTCAAATTATAATTTCTTTTTCAAAAAATAGACACTTCGGCCGTTTAAAGTTCATCAACGTTTCAACAAAAATCTTTTGTCTTTGTCAGGAGAAATAAAGAATTTGGCAAGGGGTTAAAAAAGAGATCAATTTTTAACACCTTGCCAAATGCTTTATTTTTATTAATTTCTCCTGACGAAGACAAAAGATTTTTATTGAAACGTTGAGAAAAAAAAAAACCTCTAACTGGCCGAAGTGTCTATTTTTTAAAGAAATATGAACGCCGACCAGGTAGCCTCATTTTTACAAATTAAAATTGTTTATTAAAACTGGTTCCTGTTAATTTTATCTTCTGCAATCAAATTAAATACAGATTTTTTACTTAGCCCTTAGCCTTTTTTACAACACTAAAAAGTTCTTTTGGCAAGAATTATGTTCTCCTAGTAAAAAAAAAATAAACGAAACGATCTCTAGTTCATTAATTTACATATTTGCATAATCAATGTATTCAAATTAAAACTATTGATTAAAATTCCAAACAATTTATAAATAAACTGATAAGAGATAGAAGTGTTAATACATCATCAATTCTTTATAAAAGTGTTTTATCTATTTTTCATTGAGTTTAAACCTTTTTTTAAATTTCAATTTCCCGGAATATTCTTTTTCAAGGAAAACATTTATATTTCCTTATATTACACTTCATTTTCACACTTTGAGTAATATTCTTTTCCCTTTACTTTTTTAATATGATAATTATTTACTGATCTTTGAGATGAGAAGAATTATTTAACTTTAAATCGTTAAAAAATGGAAAGGAAGTCGCACTAAAATATCTACTCAGTATTTGAATAACAAATAAAGATGAACATTTTTGCATATTCCTTTCATTCGAAAACGGGAGGCAAGCTTTCACGTGTTTTCTCTTCATCAGGCCAATGGCTTCGCAAAGGCGTGAAACATACACTCATGGACAAAATTTATGGAAGTTGAAAGTCTTTTATGCTGCCGGCCGTCTGTTTTTTTTTTTTTTTAAGAATACGGTGGTAATTTTGTTCACACTTGGTTATCTCGTGTGTCTTCAATAAAGGTCACTGTAATATCTTTCAGAGTTATTGTCTGAATCCTGATATACATACTGAAAGATACAACTTCCTTAAATTTTGTTCACACTTGGTTATCTCGTGTGTCTTTAATAAAGTTCACTGTAATATCTTTCAGAGTTATTGTCTGAATCCCGATATACACGGTAAAAGGTACAACTTCCTTAAGTTTTGTATAATAAGTGTATATGCGCATAATTACATATATATATATAAAACTACATTAGATATTCTATAAATATTTTTTTTCTATAATGATATTGTGTCTTAAATTTCTATTTTAGGAATTATTGTTACGTAAATGTTTGATGAACAGGAATATGAATGGTACCGTGAAGAATGGTAAAAAGCATACACAGAAGCAAGGACCTACAAGAGATATTCAAAAAGGGATAGAAAGGTTAAGATTCGACTAGCGTGGAAGCGGCGTCGGTTAGATTTCCTGCCTCTAACAAATGAATCCAGAGTTTTTTTGGGGGTCGGTGGAAGGATGGTCTAAACCGTTGGTTTTTGACCGCTACGACCCGGGTTCGATTCCCGCATTGGGAACTTTTTTTTATGTTTAAAAAAATGTTCCAATGGCCGCCGATTCTTGCAAAAGTCCAACCCCATCAGCGAGTGAAAGTAACCAAACGGGGCTCTGGTACATTTTGTAAGTGCAAACTCTAACTGCTTTTCACATGTATAGACATGTGGTGTACTTACAGTAAAAGGCAGTCGCCTACTTCTACCCACCATTATTATCATGGTCTGTACCACGTGTACTAGGGATAAGCAAAAAAAAAAGTTTTTTTTTTAGTTTTCTCAGAAAGAGTTGATAGAGCAGTGACCCAGAACTCAAGAATTAAGGGGAAAATTTAAAGACCTTTCTGTAAGAAGGCAAAATGTTACATCAGAAAACGTAATCTAACAAGACTTCTATATCTATTTGTAACCTCTTATTTTTCTCGCTGTTGTATACACACAGGTCACTTCGTGGTATATACAGGCTACGTGGATTCTTACTACATGACATGTACCACCCTGTCTCTTCCTTGCATCTCTATCACAGCAGTGGCAATGTTCTCTATCTTGGATGTGTAAATCTCCTGTTCTAGATTCATGTCAATTTACTGTTGTTGTTGTTGTGTCCAATGAAGAGCCTCAGATCTCTTCATACATCTCTAACACAGCAGTCGCAATGTTCTTTATCTTGGGTGTGTAAATCTGCTGCTCTGGGTCCATGTCAATTTTCTGTTGTTATTGTCATGTCCAATGAAGAACCTCAGATATCTCCATACATATCTTTCACAGCAGTCGCAATGTTATCTATCTTGGGGGTGTAAAGCTGCTGTTCTGGATCCATGTCAAATTTCTGTTGTTGTCGTGTCCAATGAAGAGCCTCAGATGTCTCCATACATCTCTATCACAGCAGTCGCAATGTTCTCTATCTTGGGTGTGTAAAGCTGCTGCTCTGGGTCCATGTCAATTTTCTGTTGTTGTTGTCGTGTCCAATGAAGAGCCTCAGATGTTTCCATACATCTCTATCACAGCAGTCGCAATGTCCTCTATCTTGGGTGTGTAAAGCTGCTGTTCTGGGTCCATGTCAATTTTCTGTTGTTGTTGTCATGTCCAATGAAGAGCCTCAAATGTCTCTGTACATCTCTATCACAGCAGTCGCAATGTTCTCTATCTTGGGTGTGTAAAGCTGCTGTTTTGGGTCTATGTCAATTTTCTGTTGTTGTTGTTGTGTCCAATGAAGAGCCTCAGATGTCTCCATAAATCTCTATCACAGCAATGTCCACTATATTGTGTGTAAAGCTGCTGTTCTGGGTCCATGTCAATTTTCTGTTGTTGTTGTCGTGTCCAATGAAGAGCCTCAGATGTCTCCATACATCTCTATCACAGAAGTCGCTATGTCCTCTATCTTGGGTGTGTAAAGCTGCTGTTCTGGGTCCATGTTAATTTTCTTTTGTCGTGTCTAATGAAGAGCCTTATATGTCTCCATACATCTCTATCACAGCAGTCGCAATGTTCTCTATTTTGTGTGTGACATGTTACGTTGTTAAACATGTGGAGAGAAATACAAATTCAATAATTTTATATAGAGAGGACGTTAAAATAATTCCTAAATTATTGAGGAAGATGTCATATCGAACCCTCATATTACGTTGTTTACATCTAATGAATTAGGTTTAATTAAGTTAGGATAAATTAAGTTAGGTTAGGACAGTTTACAGGAGAACCCTGTGATTTGATCTAATGTAAACAAGCTAATCCAGGGTAGAACGTATTGACATCTCCCGAAAATATTTCGATAGAAAATAAAAAGGAAATAAAGAAGGAAAATGGAAATGGTAATTTAAGATATTTTTGGATATTTGAAACTTGTACACTATCTATTCATCGTCAAGATAGAGGCTGCCTGGCCGGTGGCATTCATAGTTCTTCAAATAAAAGATACTTCAGCCAGTAAATCTTTTTTATTACCTCGACGTTTCGACAAAATATTTTGTCCTTTGTGAGTTAAATATTTGTTTTTTGACTCGTGCTTTAGATGTTTTAGAAAATTTTAAATATCGCGTGAGAACGCCCTTGGAGCCTTAGAATAATTTCTAACGCTTTGCCAAATGTTATAATTTTTGTTCGCTTCTGACGAGAACAAAAGATTTTTGTCGAAACGTCGAGACAATAAAAAGATTTACTGACTGAAGTGTCTTTTATTTGAAGAACTATCTATTCAACAAAAGAACCTCTTGTATCCATATTATAAGTTATAAACATCATGTCCCCAGGGACAAGTTTCTTTTAAAACATTTCAATTCACAAATCTCTCTATATATGACTTAATCTAAGATTCAAATGCGAGTAGATATAATTTAAAAGTTATACTATTTATATATTTTTTTTTCTCAATATCCAATTACTTATGTAGTTAAGTTAAAAAATAAATTAATAACTGAATATTTTTCCTATTTTAACACTAAATGTGAATTTGCATATTTACTCAAGAAGGGAGAAAAAATCCAAGAAAAATATATTTTTTTAATTATTCAACACGATAGATTTTTATTATATATCCAGAAAGAAATATCGCAGTTAAATAATATTTTCATAGATCACTATGAGGCGCTAAGTTTGTGTATACAAAAATGTAATGCCTCGATAAAGGTTGGCGTTCAGCCAGCCGAAATATTGGCAAAATAAATATTTTATTAGATCCAATATATGCATTTTTATTATCTAAGATTTTAATATATAACGAATACTTTTTTTATATACAAAAATATCACAGAGAATTTTTTTTTTCAAATATAGATAATACAGTTTTGAAAAGGTTTTATATAATTTGTTATTTTTATTTTATTTTTTTATACGAAAAATCTTTTAACACATAATACAAATAATTATAAATATAAAATAGGCGTTATTGTTAATTTTCAAAATATTCACATCCTTATTTTACAAATATTTATTTTGTTCATAATATAAATATATCAATTTTTTTTATCCCCATTGAATATTAAAATGAAAACATAAATCCTCCAGGGAAAAGATTCTTTTAAAAATATTTTTATTTAAAAATATCTCGAGCTTTCGGGCAAGTAAGCCCTTCTACGGGAGAAAGTATTTCACATAATTAATACGCCAATAAAATAATATTTAAACTTAAATAAAGTCCTTTAGATATTATTTAAGTTTAAATCATATTTTATTAGCGTATTAAGGATGTAAAATAGTTTCTCCCGTAGAAGGGCTTACTTGCCCGAAAGCTCGAGATATTTTAAATAAAAATATTTTTAAAAGAATCTTTTCCCTGGAGGATTTATGTTTTCATTTTAATATTGATTCAAGGGATTATTTTTATCGAATTGTGAACCCCATTGAATATAACAAAATATTTTTAAAACTTAATGCTGTTGACGTTATGTGGCGTTGAGTTTGTTATTGACACACATTAAATATGTTATAACACCTTGATAAAGATTGGCGTTCAGCCAAGTGAAATATTGGTAAAATAAATGATATTTTGATCCAATATATGTCTTTTTATTAAAATACTAAAAGTGTAACTTGGGTAATTCGAAGTATTTAATTCTAAAACATCTTCAATTCCAATATTTATCCTGGTCCCTAGACTTTTAAGTCTTTTATTTGAACGTTTTTAATTCTAAATTTTGGATAAAACGAATTTTTGGTCCCTTGGGCTTTGAATTATCCAAATTTGACCGTATATCTAAAATTTTCTCTGAATATGTACATTTCAAAATTTAGAGAGAAACAAGAAGAAAAAAAAATTGTACTTTCCAATTAACGTATTTCACATAAATTATCTTTCTCCATAAATAACACCACACGTTTAATTATCATTATTATTAATCGTATACAGTTAATTAAGGGGGAGAGAGATGCGCCAAAACGGCGTCTTGAAAAATTAAGAGATAAAATTAGAATATTGTATTTAGCATTGTTAATCATAAGAACAAAAGAATAACCTCAGCACACATTCAGCTTTATTAAGACCATCGGTCTTATTAGACAATTATAAATAAAAATGGCATATCCTGACCAGGAGCAAATGTACTTTACAGAAGGCAGAGCGCCATCTGGTGGAACAGAAATCAACAAAACATTGATTTAGCCTGTTGAGTGATATTTGGCCAACCTAATTTCTTGATAAATCAAGAAAAGCTATCCACAAACGATTAGACAGTTGTGTACTTCAGTTTTTAAATCAGTTTCAAAAATTAATCAAAATAAGATATCATAAAGATAAAGGTTACCTGGCCGGAATTCATAGTTATTCAAATTAAAGATACTTCGTCCAGTACATCTTTTTTATTGTCTCAACGTTTCGACAAAAATATTTTGTCCTCGTCTATATCTCCAGTCACTTGCTTATTGAATGTCTTCCAGAACTACAGAAAGACATTGAATACAAGGATATTTTTATGTTTATAAACAGTAAGAACTCATATTTAAAATTTAGAAAATTCTGTAAATATATCTATGACTTTCTCTCTTAGCTATAAAAACCTTAATTGCTAACTATGTATATATTTGTATTTATTTCATTGTTTTTTTTTTGTTTAAATTGTTTATGTAATATAGTATCTAGTGTTGTTTCTTGACGCGAGCATCACTTATGGGAATATCGTGTCTGATTTGATGGTAAATAAAATATGTCAAGGCGTTAAAAATTATTTTAGAAATAATAGAAATATTAAAAAATAATAATTTTTACAACAACAACAACAACAAAAAGCCTTTATTTAGGGTCACTGATCCTATACAGGATTCACCAGAGGTATGCATAAGAACAAAGCAGTGAGACAAAGGAAACAACGATATAGACAGAAGAAAAAGAAAAAAAAAAGAAAAAAACAAGAAAGAGAAAGAGGGAAGCAAGAAAAACATCAATAATTTTCAACGCCACAAATACTTTAATTTTTATTTGTTTCTGACAAGAAATAAAATATTTTTATCGAAACGTCGAGATAATAAAATAAAAAATACTGGTCGAAGTATCTTTATAATTTTAAGAACAAAATAAGATAATATAATTATTTTAAAAAAAGATTGTTTTTACATCACAATATCATAGAAGTTTCTGAGCGCTCTCGTTTAAAGGAGATAAACCCTAAATTCTCTAACACCCCTAAATAAATGTGATAATAGAGAGATAAAACTTCCACTCTCTTACATTACAATGTATAAAAAAAACAGAAGTTTAATCTTTTTCATCACTTAAACTACTTAATTTTTTATCTAGAATGTCTTGAGGCGTAATTTTGTATTTTTCTTTTCAGACTTTTCATTAAGAATACATTCCCTAACTATTGCCTTCTTCGACAAATTTTCCAACCCTTTAGACTGGAGACATTTATTTTTACTAGTTGTGTGGAATTCAATACATTTGGAAGCTTGTAGTTGGGTTTATTGAATTAAAATTTAATAGATAGAGATTAAAACTACTTTTATTATATTAATCGTGTTAAATACAATATATATTATCCCTTGTACACGTGGTACAGGCCATGATAATCATGGTGGATTAAAAGGCGACTGCTTTTACTGTAAGTGCATCACATGTCTACACATGTGAAAAGCAGTTCGACTTTGCACTTACTAATTTGCAAGAGCCCCGTTTGGTTACTTGCATTCGCTGGTGGGGTTGTACTTTTGCAAGAATCGGGGGCCATTGGAGATTTTTTTTTTTTTTTTATCATAAAAAAAGTGCCCAATGCGGGAATCGAACCCAAGTCGTAGCGGTCGTAAACCAACGGTTTAGACCATCCTTCCACCGACCCCCTATTCTATATACAGTTACGAGCGTCATTCTTCATCTCCTAATCAATCAACTCTGTCGCCGTTTGCTTTTTTTTTTTTGGAATGGCGCCCTCCTATTGGTTAGCTACTATCACGCCACCTTGACGCGTTTATTTTTGAAATAAAACAATTTTTGACTGTAATTACAACAATGATAAATTAACGGAAGTGTCTAACTCATCAGTGGTAAACCCTTCAAGCGGCTTCGACAGTTTAATCTACCATACTGTTGTAATATTGCATTGGGCTGTTTTGATTTTATATTGATACTGATGCTAACCTCTTGGAAAAAGGTTATTAAATGTACTATGGGCATAAGCTTTAAGATCAGTCGAAATAGCATCACTTAATATCATTATATATGTTCACAATGTCACATTCAAATAATTAAAAAGGAAGATGTAATTTATAAATTCTGCAAAACTGAAAGCATAGAAAAAATGGCCCACTACATCTCTGAATTCACAATTGTTAACGAGGAACGGAATAAGATCTTAAAGAACATTATCCAAGTCTACGTGAACCCAGTTCAGCTAATCAAAATAATGTCCGAGAAAAAATATATAGCGATAGAATTGTTTAACTTTCATAGAGCGTTAGAGAACAAGGTAATCTCTAAGAACTAAAATTACAGAACAATTTCCTTCCATAGTTAATTTGTATTGTCATGTTGAATACTTTGATTTCCTTTTCATTTTCCCTTCTCTCCTTTGTTTATGTTTTTTCCCCTTTCTCCATGAAAATGATGTATGGCGAGTCCTTACAGGACGGAAATGTCCTAATAAAGCTGTTGTATATATGTTCACAATAGATAAAAAGAAGTTTTTCGAATTGATGACACTTTTTTTTTTTCGTATTTTCCCTCTCGTTTGTATCTCTTCTAGGCAGGGGGTCGGCAACCTGAGGTTCACGAGCTACATGGGACTCTTTGTATGTAAAGCTGCGTGTAGTAATCACAAGAATAAAAACCTTTATTCATTCTTATCATGTTCAGAACTGACAATAGAGGACCTATTTTCCAGGCTTATGACTACCATGGCAAAATTGGAGAGGAGTGGACTTCAGGAATTGGTTTAACCATGGAGATACGCACCACCACCATTTTATTTATAAGTGTACTATTTATTGTTGGCATTAAACAATTGTGTGATTCTTTAAAAACTTTAAAATTTTGTAAAATTGTAATTTATAATATGATTCACTAGCGCCATCTGTTATCAAAATTTGAAATTATTTTAAAAGCGTAAGATTCTTTTTGTGTATATAATTCTACTGTCCTCAAATCTTATGTCCATAGTTCTTCTAAAATACCCATTCCAAGAGTCTAGCAACAGTATCACTATAAAAGGAAGTTCCAAAAATGCAATATAACAGCGGTATGGTAGATTAAACTGGCGAAACCGCTGGGAGGGTTCACCACTGATGAGCAAGGCCCTCCCATTAATTTTTCCATTGCAGTAATGGCAGTAGAAATTGTTTATTTTCAAAAAGAATCTTACTCTTTTAAAATATTTTCGAATTTGGATAATTGTAATTATTGATTGTTCCGACTTAAAAGATTGACGAATCCTGTTCTAGGAGATTGTTCCTAGCAACTTTAAAATGAACCAACACGTCCACGTGTAGTACCTGCATCAATACGTACTGTGGCAGTGTCCAGACAGGGGCTGTAGATACCGAGGTAGAAACAACTTCAGGTAATTGTAACAAGGAAAAACATCACTTACGTACTGTATGGTATATAGGTGATTAGGTATTCATGCCGTAATTTGGCCTTGGTATTAATTAAACGGTTATACCCGTATGTTGTGACGTAATACGTAAAATAATCGTCATTGGAGAAATACACTCATGGACAGAACTTAAGGACGTTGTACATTTCAGCATGTATATCGGGATTCAGACAATATCTCTGAAAGATATTACAGTGACCTTTATTGAAGACATACGAGATAACCAAGTGTGAACAAAACTTAGGGAAGTTGTATCTTTTAGCATGTATATCGGGATTGAGACAATATCTCTGTAAAATATTACAGTGACCTTTATTGAAGACACACGAGATAACCAAGTGTGTATACACTCATGGACAAAACTTAAGTAAGTTGTATCTTTTAGCATTTATATCGGGATTCAGACAATAACTCTGTAAGATATTACAGTGACTTTTATTGAAGACACACGAGATAACCAAGTGTGAACAACCTCTGTCTTATTCTTCTTTTTCATAAAAACAAAAACAAATAAACAGACGGCCAGCGATATCAAAGACTTTCCACTTCTTTAAGTTTTGTCTATGTGT
This sequence comes from Cordylochernes scorpioides, assembly GCA_030710605.1. NCBI lineage: Eukaryota > Metazoa > Arthropoda > Arachnida > Pseudoscorpiones > Chernetidae > Cordylochernes > Cordylochernes scorpioides. Next base: position 72,310,137 of record CP092879.1, on the reverse strand, counting down.
CTATGATGGTTTGCACTATCTGTTGTAATTCTATTTATATATATACTAGCCGAATGACCCGAGAAACGCCCGGGTTTTACCCGATTAAACGTTTTTATTCAAATACTATTTGTTACAATTATAAATTGGCGCCGTGGATTTCATTCCAAAAGATAAATATTCGAATTAAAGACGTTTTCGAATTAACCAATTTCTAATGTAATTTACTTGTGAATGGGAAAACTTTGTGAAAATATTTGGTTGTTCTCTTCAATAATTTCGAGATATTTTCCTTATAAAAAGGTTAGAATTCTAAGAGAATATTAATGATAAAGAATGATAAGTGGGTTGAAATTTCTTCTACTTATCTCTTAATTTATAGCAGTGTTATTATAAATGGGGGAAGGTCATCTTGAAGGTCACACAGGATCAATCAAACATGTTGCTTAGTTCTATTTATAAACTCCTTCGTACATCCTTATGTCGAACTTCTTTTCACACGTGTAGACATGTGACAATTGACAATTAAATATATTTTATTGACTACATAGTCAATCATTACTCCTAAGAGTTAAGCAGGAGGAACCAAATATTTACAATTCAAAACAAATCAGGCGGTGTCCCCACCGAGGCTCGTCTGGGCCCAATCAGGAGGGCAACATCCCCCTGAGCGCGGACATGCCCTCACGCACAAAGGGATCGGCGTCCCGAGCGCGCTCGATGGCGGCGCTGATGAAAGCAGCGAGGAGGCTCCTCCTCCGAGTGGACAGGCGCCTGATGAGAGGCTCCCTATCCTCGGGGTATATGACGGCTTCTGTGATGTCACTCTCACTGATCCCCACTCCCCAGTCGCGTTCTTGGTTTAATTCATATAGTATGTCGTCTGCCTCCGTCCAGCGGTCATCAATGAATTGGCAGGACAGTGGAGGTGGAGGTGTCGCGATGTGCGGCGACGTCTTTTCCCCGTGGGGAATGGGTGGTGTTGTCTCAGCGAGCCGAGGCGCAGGCGGTGGGGGTGTGTCTCGCTCTTTCTCCGTCATTGGATCGTCCTCCTCCATGTCCGTCGGGGCGGGCGGCGGAGGTGTCATCAAAGGAGGTGTCAGTTCCTCCCTGTGGGTAGTGGGCAGCATAGGCTCAGCGGGCCGAGGCGCAGGCAGTGGGGGAGTTGGAGGAACTGCAGCTGGTGTTGTCCTCAGCTCAGCTTTGACTTGCCCGAGGACTTTGTAGAGGTTGCTGGCTGCTCCGGGCCTCAAATCTAAGATTTGCCTGATAAGTCCGGCGAGGGCGTTGCACTGCGAAAGCGGCAGGAGGGGTACACTCCTCTGCGTTTTGGTCCTCGAGGAGAGGAGGTCCAGGACCTCCTCCCGCCCAAGACCTAGGGCGTCCGTCTCAGCGAAGGACACGCTGGGGTGCCTCTCGATGAACGCATCGAGGTCGATCCTCGTTGCGTTCTTTGCTGTTGACGTGAAGGACGCAGAGGTCTCCTCCACGATGGACATCTCCACGTCCGGTGTTGGGGCCGCAGGCTCGCGACTCCCAGGTGTTCGCAGGGACGGAGCAGGGGTCATTGGTGGAGGGGCAAGAGGCGCATCTTCCGCAGGTAAGGCCGAAGGCGCTGGTGATGATTGCCGGAGTGCTGCAGGTGGATGGAGCGCAGCTCGGCTTGTGGGAGGCACGTCGGAGACCTCCATGGTTGGGCTGGGGGATGCCGGAGGTGGAGGCTGGGCAGATGGTTGTTGGGGCAGCCTAGGCGCAGTCGCTGGTGGGACGCTGGTTGGAGAGGTTGGTGTGGCCGGTCCAGGAGCGGTGGTTCGCCTTGCAAGCAGGGGGCAGTTGGCCCTGCGATGTCCTTGGCCACGGCACCTGGAGCACCTAATCCCGGAGGACAGGTATGCGGGCCAGGCCTCGCCTTTGATGGTGATGTCGAGGCGGGTGGGCAGCCTCTCGATGGTCATTCCTTCGCGGAGGATGATAAACGCCTCTCGGCGGCCGTCGTTGTAGATGTATGGGCCAGCCTTCATCAGCTTGGGGGCGATAGATGTGACCCGCCCAAAAGATGAAAGGGCGCTGATGACGGCTGCATCCCCCACGAAGAAGGGGAGGTTGCCCACTGTAATTCGCTCCGCCCTCTTGCGGAACGGGAAGGCCCTGTGGAGTGTTCCCTCCACCTCGAGGCCCTCGTTGACGAGGCGCTCGGCCATGCCTCTGTTAGCCAGTCCCACCAGGAAGTGGCCGTTCATTTTTGTTAGTTGGAAGACCTCCCTGGTCCCTCCGAACATCCTTTCAATTGCCCTCATGTAGTGAAAGGGCTCCAGTTCAGGGCTGCGCTCTACATAAACGCAGTGGTCCTCGGTGGAAGACGCCTGCCGCGCCCTGGCCTCCACGATGTGAGCTCGGGTGGTCCTGATTTCCTCCGCCCGCGGTGCCCATCCCGTGGATGATCGCGGCCAGCGAATGGCTCCTGCGCCTCTGATGTTAGAGGAAGGTGCAGCCGCCGCAGGTGATTCCGCCGAGCCACGGCGTCTTTTCTTTCTTTGGACAGTGATGAAAGGGTCCTCAGATTCTAGATTGTTGTCCTCCGCTAAGTCTGCCCAGCTTCTATTGGCTTGGGCAGCGGCCTCGGAAAACGAGGCAGTAACGAAGTCGGTCGGCGTGGCCGGATTTGCATGATGTCCGCCGGCGGGCGGATTTGCATAGTTTTGATTTTTGTTGAAGAGATTTGAAGTTTTCTTCTGAAAATCTTCTTTCTTAGATAGTTCAGCACATGGTTGTGCTTTTGCGCCGTGCCTTACAGGCTTTTGCTCGGCGTTTGAAGGGCTTTCAGCCCGTGCCAAATTCGTCGCCATCCGCGACGTTATTCCGCTCGCCAAAGGCGAAAAACTCGGGAGCTCGCGCGACGCGTGGCCGCACGGCCGAGTGTAGACATGTGGTGCACTTACAGTAAAAGCAGTCGCCTACCTCTAGCCACCATGATTATAATGGCCTGTACCATGTGTAGACATGTGGTGCACTTACAGTAAAAGCAGTCGCCTACTTCTACCCACCATGATTATCATGGCCTGTACCATGTGTAGACATGTGGTGCACTTACAGTAAAAGCAGTCGCCTACTTCTACCCACCATGATTATCATGGCCTGTACCATGTGTAGACATGTGGTGCACTTACAGTAAAAGCAGTCGCCTACTTCTACCCACCATGATTATCATGGCCTGTACCATGTGTAGACATGTGGTGCACTTACAGTAAAAGCAGTCGCCTACTTCTACCCACCATGATTATCATGGCCTGTACCATGTGTAGACATGTGGTGCACTTACAGTAAAAGCAGTCGCCTACTTCTACCCACCATGATTATCATGGCCTGTACCATGTGTAGACATGTGGTGCACTTACAGTAAAAGCAGTCGCCAACTTCTACCCACCATGATTATCATGGCCTGTACCATGTGTAGACATGTAGTGCACTTACAGTAAAAGCAGTCGTCCTATTTCTACCTACCATGATTATCATGGCCTGTACCATGTGTAGACATGTAGTGCACTTACAGTAAAAGCAGTCGTCCTATTTCTACCTACCATGATTATCATGGCCTGTACCATGTGTAGACATGTGGTGCACTCACAGTAAAAGCAGTCGCCAACTTCTACCCACCATGATTATCATGGCCTGTACCATGTGTAGACATGTAGTGCACTTACAGTAAAAGCAGTCGTCCTATTTCTACCTACCATGATTATCATGGCCTGTACCATGTGTAGACATGTAGTGCACTTACAGTAAAAGCAGTCGTCCTATTTCTACCTACCATGATTATCATGGCCTGTACCATGTGTAGACATGTAGTGCACTTACAGTAAAAGCAGTCGTCCTATTTCTACCTACCATGATTATCATGGCCTGTACCATGTGTAGACATGTGGTGCACTTACATAAATAGCAGTGTCCTACTTCTACCCATCATGATTATCATGGCCTGTACCATGTGTAGACATGTGGTGCACTCACAGTAAAAGCAGTTGCCTACTTTTACCCACCATGATTATCATGGCCTGTACCATGTGTAGACATGTGGTGCACGTACAGTAAAAGCAGTCGCCAACTTCTACCCACCATGATTATAATGGCCTGTACCACGTGTACTAGGGATAACAAAAAAAAAAACCTTATGAAAAAATAGCATTTTTAAAAATCTTTTAAGAATAAACACTCTTTTGATTAATTATAAATCAATAATACGCCATCTAAATACAAGAAAAGAACGTATTAAAACACGAATGTTTCTTTTTATACATAAAAAACAAACTTCTATTATCCTTGCTGAGGTAAAAAAAATATTGGAAGGGCTTGGCTCATCAGTGGTGAACCCTCCCAGCGGTTTCGCCAATTTAATCTACCAGACCGCTTCTCAGAGTTCTAATACTGTATTGGATCATTTTTGTTAAATAGGGTTGTTCCAAAAGTTCGTAAACACTTGCAAAATTTGAAATACCAATATTATTCGCCGTTATGTATAATGTCTTTGTATTATGTATAAAGTAATTGTATTATGTATTCGCCGTTATGTATAATGACTTTGTATTATGTATAAAGTAATTGTATTATTATGTATTCACCGTAAAATTATTCGCCGTTATGTATAATGTCTTTGTATGATTTAATTGTATTATTATGTATTCACCGTAAAATTATTCGCCGTTATGTATAATGTCTTTGTATGATTTAATTGTATTATTATGTATTCACCGTAAAATTATTCGCCGTTATGTATAATGTCTTTGTATGATTTAATTGTATTATTATGTATTCACCGTAAAATTATTCGCCGTTATGTATAATGTCTTTGTATGATTTAATTGTATTATGTATTCGCCATAATAATATTATTCGCCAAGTAATAAGAAAAAAACGTTTTTAAGAAAAACATTAACTTTTTGGGACAACCTTATATATGCTACACTGAAGGGTGGAATTTTGGAATTGGCCATGTAAATAAAAAAATAGCTAAATTGTAAATAACTATGTACATATGTATGTAAATGAATTATTAAAAGGATACAATAAACATAGCAAATACTGTATTTAGGATAGAAAACTTTGTTTTTAAGTCAAATAACAAAATTTTGTATTTATCGAATATCGCTTAGCCATTGTTTAAAATCCATTCTTCTTTTCTGTTCAATTGTTGTATTGTTTCAAATATGAAGTGAAAAGAAAACAATGTTTATTTGTTACTATGTACCAAAATTACAATAATATTCAATATATATTGGGATATAGAAAAGTGTATATACATTCCGTGTAGGACAAAGGTTTGTTGTCAATAACATCAACCTTTTATATCATTGTATCACAACACATTCTCTTTGGGTCGATCAAAACATTGTAACTTGTGGCCAAAATAACATACTTGTGTTTTTTATCATTCATTGTACATATAATATCATTGAGGGAAATAAAAGAATTATTTTAATATTCGTGTTTATCACCTCTATTTTCTAAAAAAATGATCAGATATGTATACAATCATTGACAAAACATAAGGAAGTAGAAAGTATTTGATGTCGTCGGTCGTCTTTTTTTTTTTTTGAAGGAGACTGAGACAATTTTGTTCACGCTTGGTTTATTTGTTCACACTTTCTCTAAAACGGTATGTACAAGGGTCACTCCAAAATTTGTTTGCAATCAATATTAAATAATTAAAATATTAAAAAATAAATTATATCATTAAAATCTACATGCATTTTTAGCACCTATGCAAGATTTCATCCGTGAAAACCAATTATCAAAGCACTTACACCAGTCATCTTCGGGGATGGAATTTATGGCATTGATAAAGGCTTGCAGTGCTTCATCATCAGTGTCAAATTTATATCTTTCAACAATAACTTAACTTTTGAAAATATAAAAGTCACAAGGTGCTAGGTCTGGTGAATATGGTGGATGAGTGACTAATTGGACACCAAAGTTGGCTAAAATGTCTAATGTTTGGGCTGAGGTGTGCGGTCTTGCATTGTCATGGTGAATAAGGACTCCTCTAAGTTGAGCTCTTGGTCTGCTTTGCTTGAATTTCTCAAATACTGCTGGAAGGTATTTCGTTGTATACCAGTCCCTATTAACTGTCTTTCAATCTTTTAATTTCACAATATCAATCAAACCACTTTTTCTAAAAAAAACAAGCGACCATTTGTTTTCCAACACTTCGAGCTCTGCGAACTTTCTTATGAAGAGGTGATTTTGAAGAGCACCAAAGAAAAGATTTCCGTTTTGTTGAGCTGTTTGAGAAAAAATGTATTAACAAATACACCTATCCACCGATTTACATGGTACTTGTTTTACACGTTTTCGCTTCAACACGGTTTTCCAAATAAGTTTTTTTTTTGTTTTTATCGCACTATACTAAATGCTACTGTGATTGAACACATGCGCTGTGTACACATCTCACGAGGAATCCCGAGCTTATGTGCTGACTACATATTTTAACCTGTCAATGCATTTTATTTTTATTTCTGTGTACACCTATCCCCCGATTTACACGTTTTTCTCAGGAACGTATCTACCGTGTAAATCGGGGGATAGGTGTATATATTGATAGGAAAACATATTTCTAATGATATCATAAAAAAGTATTTTTAGATTGATTTTTATTACATGGCTAATTATGAAGTAGTTTGGTTCTTTGTAGGAAGCCAGTTTTGATTTACGAGGTTTCTATCTATAGGAAAAAGAGGAATAATTATAGAATATATTTCGTATGAATTAATGATATATTTTGTAAGAGGGAGGATACTAAAAGATCTTGCGAAAGTACTGTTAATTATACATACTTAGAATAGCTACATGATAACATGTGTGTTTTGTTTCTTTAAATAACTTTTTTATCATTTTATTTTGTTGTTTTCCGTGATTTCGAGGTGGCTAAAGTGTTATTTCTCTCTATCTTTTAGGTTACTATTTGTAATCTAACTATAGTGGGTTTATAAGAATGTTATAGTATTACTGGACATCAATTCCGTTGTACGAATATGTTTAAGAATAATCAAGTCAAGATATATATATATGTTATAGATTAGAATTTTTTGTGTTTTTGATTGTTGAAAAGAGGTGCAGTCGTGGAAAAGTGAAGATAATTATTTACCTTTCAAGCAGATTTTTATTTTGAATCTCTTGAAGTAAAAATATACATAAAATTATTTATATCACAGTAATATAAAATTTAGAAAATGAATTCTATATTCGTGATTTTCATTAGAAAAGGTAGGGTTCACTTTACATATTTACAACAACAATAATTAAAAGTGATATTTTTTTGAATATATGGTCAAAAATGTATCACTTTTAATTATTGTTGTTGTAAATATGTAATTGTAAATCAATTATGTTTTTATATTTCTTAGCTCAATTAAAGCAATTTCTAATCTTTACCATTTTATTATTATTCAATCAAGAATTTAACCACGACTGCACCACCATAGATTAATCCTCAACATGATCCAAAACAACAGAAATTTTATCTTTTTTTTTAAATATAACATATATATATGTATGGAAAATTTGCCGGGAGGAAATTAATCCATGGAAGCAATGGTCGCCTCTCTCGTCAAAATACACGTCAGAATCTGACGCCATCTATTGACCGTCGCCGCAACTAGCGGCATAGGGTCGGTGACAAAGTTGGTGTTGTGGCTTTGTCACCGACCCGATGCCGCTAGTTGCGGCGACGGTCAATAGATGGCGTCAGATTCTGACGTTTATTTTGACGGGAGAGGCGACCATTGCTTCCATATATATATATTAAAGATTGAGCAATCCATAATAATATATATAAATAAATATAAAGCATATATTGGATCTAAATTTATTAATCAGCCAATATATGCTTTATATATATATGAATGAAAAACAATAGAAAAAAAAAGATAAGTGGGTCAGGTGTTACATTACTTTACATATATATATATGGCGTTGAGTTTGTTGTTGACACACATTAATATGTTATAATACCTTGATAAAGGTTGGCGTTCAGCCAACTGATATATTGGTAAAATAAATGATATTTTGATCCAATATATGCCACCTCTCTTTTACATATGTAAAGTAATGTAAATAAATAAGGAGCGGTTGATGTAGCCATAGATTTTTAAAATACAAACTTCCAACCTGTAAAAACAACGCTTATTTATATAATCAGGAGAGAAATCTTCTTCTTTGTGATTGTTGATGATAAAAAGATTTTCCTAGCTGTCTGATTCCAGCATCAAACTTGATCCAACCACTAAGTTCAATGAAGCTTAATACCGAACTGTGTTTTTTTCAATCACGAATGTCTTTCCACCCTATCATCAATATCATTTCCTGGTGTCAGATGTGTCATTTGATTGGAGAATAAGGAAAAAATACACTTTTCCATCCTCGTAAAGAACCTGGAACTTTGGAAGACATAGATGACATAGTAAATAAAGGTATTTAAGCACAATGTTTATTTTATGCATAAAATATGCGAAATTATGAAGATATAAAGAGAAGAACTCTAGATAGAGAGGTATGGTGTACCTTGAGATCAGCACTTGGTCAAATGTAGAAGAGAAACAAAGATATATATACTAATTCAAAAATTTCCTCCCATATTAAGTTGAGTTTCCAACATGAATTCCTGAGTAAATATAACAAAACAGTGATATATTTTTATAAAAAGATCGACGAAAAAACCTTTCGCAATATAAAGTTTCATTATTACAAAACACCGAAATCTTTCAAACTCTCGCTCTTTAACAGGCTAAATTACAATTTCGAGTGAGCATGGGAGATTTAATTTCGCATGTTGAAGAGTGAGTACTCGAAAGCTGTCGATGTTTTGTAATAAAGCAACGTATTACGAAAGTTAAGGCATCTCTTTATCATGCAACTGAAAGTTTTGCGCCATCTATCGGAATAAATAACAATTATCCGTTGATTTTTTAATTATTCTAGAATAGGCAAAATACCCATTCTTGATTAATCAAGAAAAGCTAACCATGTACACGTTTCGGGGTTTTGTTTATCACATTATTGAGAAAAGGTTTCTTCGATATTTTTTTAAACATGAATTCTCAGAAGGGAAGATTTTACATTGACAGAACAAGCTGGAGATGTAACATCAAACATTACGTAACACCATCCAGTTATTACAAGGTCTAACTTGAACTATATATAGAACTGGGAGTTTTTAATTGGCAATATAAACATTAAATAGATTCCTAATTGGATAACCTCTTTTTATATTAATGAGTAGTTTTTTTCCTGTGGAGGTTGTATAAAAACATATGAACACATACTTATATTTGCAAAAAAGGCGCTTCTTTATTCAAAAAAAGATTTCGCTCCATGACACCTGGGGCAATCCACTCTGGAAATTATTCTACCAGCTATATCTATTTGCATACTATGTTTGAAAGTATATACAACGTGTTGCATACTCTTGCTTTTCATTATTTGAACTAACTCCGCCTTTGCCGGTCCCAAGCCCGGATGAAAAAGGAGGAAGAGGAGCAGTAACAAGCTCATTAAAAAACCTGGGCTCAGCTGGCCTGGCTGATAGTACCATGTAAGGGCTCCTAATCCAGGGATAAAGGATGTGCAGCGTTTGTACTCCATGTTAGGAGAAGCTGCACATGGCGTCTGTTTCTCATTTTAGAGACGGCCATTTCTTTTTGGAGCTAAGTCGGCCTGCCACTGAGTAGTACTCCCAGTCTTAATGACAAAGGCAGACACATTCTATTTCACCCAATCATGATGGTTGTCAAATATCTTTTTCAAAAATCTTAAGATCTACAAGCTTGATACCCTAATATGATTGAGTGAAGATAAGAAAGAAGAAGAAGATTATTTGAAATTGTCGTCTACTTTTGGCTACTTCTTGTATACTTTTTGACAACCTCTTTTATAACACTTTTAAAAAATGCATGAATTTTTACTGATTGGTGACACACTGTATGTTTAAGCGGTTGACTAACGCAACAGTATGTTATGTAAAAACGGTTTAATACATATTTCCATCCATATAATTAATGTTGTATTGAACAGCTGTAATGATGGGTTGAAGGTGTATGGAAGTTGACATGAAGAGATGATAGTATTGACTAGATATTCTGTACCACGTTATTATTCTAACTTGAAGAAAGAGCGTGAGTCGAAAGTTGAGGTATGTATTGTGTGATGTAAAAGTGTGGGGTGGAACTCCAATCCGTTAGAATGAAGCAGGCGGAAATATAGAAAACTTGTCGGGTGGGATTCTTGGCACGAGACACCCAGTACCTAGAAAAGTTTTCTTACTTATCTCGAGCAGAGAAAGTGTGTTACTCTATGTACATTACAGATCTACCTATCTAGTAAACATTTCAATATATCATTTTAATTTCTTAAAAATAAAGATATTTCGGTTAGTAAATATTTTTATTACCTCGACGTTTCGACAAAAATCTTTTGTCCTCGTCAGGAGCAAACAAAAATTAAAACATTTGGCGTTAAACATTATTCTAAATAGAATGATATAGAATGATTTTTAACGCCTTGCCAAATGTTTCAATTCTTGTTCTTTATTTTCAAGAAATATGAATGCCGGCCAGGCAGCCTCTATTTTTATGATATCATTTTACAGTAGCACAGATTGGTTATTTGTATTCACTAGGGTTCGATTCAGAAAAAAAAACGGTAGATGGCTATGAATAGAAATTTAAAAAAGTTCTTTCAACATCTTGAATCCGGTTATACCATGAGTAGTGTTAAACCCCACACAAAAACATTGCTAAAGAAAGGGGGAAAACCTTAACAGGATAATTTGAATACAAGAGATCTTTTTATTCTGATTTTTAAATTGAAAAAAAAAATCCGTTAAAAAAAGCATAAGAGGTAAAATTAGGGAGTAGCCCTGTTTGTTTCTATTCTTGGCCAACTTAACTGGTTTGAAATTCATCGGATATTGTCTGTTTCTAAAAGGTAAAATTTCATGGTAGAAGGTAAATTTTTTTTTTTATAAATTGGCCTTTCCATACACACAAAAAAGGAAGTCTATTTTCTAGGGAGTAATTAGAGATTCTAACAATCTTTTACCTCAAGTTGGGGGATTACAAACGCCATGTTTATACACAACCGGAATTTCTAAATTTAGTTCTTTGTTTCATTCAACACGCAACGGTTATTTTCTGTGTGTGTGTTGAATAGTAATAAACAGGTTTAAATACACAAGGTTATATTCTTGTTAAATGACAATTTGTCTTAGAGTTGCTATGTTAACTTCCATACCGTATACCGATATACCGTATACCGGATACCGTATACTTCCATACCGAAATACCGTATTTGTTAATTGAGTATATTTGTGGGCGGCATAGATTTCTAAGCGGAGTCAGATAACAAATTATTTATTGTAAAATCAACTTTTAATTACATTTATTTAATACAAATTATCAGAAGTATTGTTGTATACTACATGTTGAAGTTCTTTTTGTATCTGTGTGTGTGGTCAAATATCAATTCAAGATTATAAAATGTTAGATATATGTGTTTGATATAATATAGATAAATATTTACATTTTATATGATTTATGATTTATATTTAGAATGATGTATAATTATTTTATTATATTGATATGACAACAAATAATATGATATTAATGTTAATTTATATAATTTTAATAAAGTATATTTTATAAGCATTATATATTTATAAGATGAATAATTTAATATTTATATTAAATAGTTATTAAACAAATTAAAACTTATAATGAAAATATGAAAAGTTAATATTTGGGAGCCGCTACATATTATTTCTTTGAAGATAAAGTTAGCCCAATGTTTGGATAATTGTGAAATAATTAAAAAATATCAATGATTAGTTGATATTTATTCCGATGGATGGCGTAAGTCATGAGTAACATTTATTTTCGTGATCATTATACATAATACAAAGACATTTTACATAACGGCGAATAATATAATGGCGAATAATATTGGTATTTCAATTTTGTTGCAAATGTTTACGAACTTCTGGGATAACTTTGTAGTTTTAAAACGGCGCCATCTGGCGTTCGGCTTCACAGAGTTATTCTATAATATATAATTCAAAATAAAATATAAATACAGTAGAACTTGGATAATTCAAACTTCTTTAATTCGAAAACCTCTTCAATACGAATATTTATCTTGGTCTCTAGAATTTCCTATAAATAGAATTTCCGTTTTTAATTCGAATTTTTGGATAATTCGAATTTTTTTATGGTCCCTTGGGGTTCGAATTATCCAAGTTCGACTGTATTTATAAACCTATAAAAGAGAATAACCTATCCCTAGGTGAATTTATTTCCATAAGATCAAAGACTAACATCCATAAAAAGGAGTATAGGAAAGGAAATGTTTAAAGACCACGTGATAGAGTAATATCTACAGAAATCTGTCAGCAGACGGTGATAAGTGGCCGGTAGCAGCAGCAGATAGTCTGTTTAGATTCGTCTGCTTTTTATACGGGTCGTCTGATCGCAAATTTATATACAGTCGTCTGCTGGAAAATTATACAATCGTTCTTTTCAACGGTCATTTTCCTATAAATAATTCGTCTTTTACACGATCGTATATGCTGAAAAAGTATATAATTATGTCTTTACATTTATATAATAGTTTTTATTAAATTATATAATCGTCTGCACATTTATATAATCGTTTGTTATTAAATTATATAATCGTCTGCACATTTATATAATCGTTTGTTATTAAATTTTTACAATCGTCTGCACATTTATATAATCGTTTGCTATTATATTTTTACAATCGTCTGCACATTTATATAATCGTTTGCTATTAAATCATTACAAGCGTTATATTTTCTTTCAATTATCATTTTATAGAAGATTCTATATTAGTTAATTCCATTATCGTTTTCTTAATAATTTACAAACAATCGTTCTTCTCCAAAATGGTCTGCTGAAAAATTTACATAATCATTATATAATCGTTTGCTGGAAAAATTTAACAATCGTCCTTTCATTTTCGACCGTTATTTTCAAGAGAATTAAACAATAATCAACTGAAAAATTATATATTTGTCTACGTATTTATATAATCGTCTGCCTATTTATAAAATCGTCTGCGTATTTATAAAATCGTCTGATTTATTATTACAATGGCGCCAGATAAAAAGGGTTATCTATTGGTCTTCTGAATGAATTATAATTATGTCTTTTTTTTTCACACTGCTCGGGGATAAGTATATCTATATATATATAAAAAAAAACACTTTTTATTTCGCTATCACATTTCTTCCATTTTGAATATTTTGATTTGCATAGCGTGTTTATATCACTGGGAAGCGTGTAGCTATTTGAGGGGTAATATTTTGACAATGATGTCAATAAAGGTTTACAAACAGATTGTATTTCTACACTTTGGTTCTGACCTCCCAAGAGAACAACAGTCTTTGATTTCCAGACTTAAGTCTGGTCATCTGCGGACAATGACTTTCCAGAATGGTTGCAAGGTTTTCCCACTATGTACTAAGTACAATTCTCAACCTACAACCCTAAACCACATTATTGACTGTATTGGATCATCTTTTGATGAGCTCTACTCTTCCCCAGCAGACACCATCAAAAACCTCTACAAGCTTGATACCCTAATATGATTGAGTGGAGATAAGAAAGAAGAAGACACATCCCCAGCAGACACCATCAACAAGCTCTACAAGTTTGATACCCTGATATGTTTGAGTGGAGATAAGAAAGAAGAAGACACATCCCCAGCAGACACCATCAACAAGCTCTACAAGTTTGATACCCTGATATGATTGAGTGGAGATAAGAAAGAAGAAGACACATCCCCAGCAGACACCATCAACAAGTTCTACAAGCTTGATACCCTAATATGATTGAGTGGAGATAAGTAAGAAGAAGAAGACACATCCCCAGCAGACACCATCAACAAGCTCTACAAGTTTGATACCCTGATATGATTGAGTGGAGATAAGAAAGAAGAAGACACATCCCCAGCAGACACCATCAACAAGTTCTACAAGCTTGATACCCTAATATGATTGAGTGGAGATAAGAAGGAAGACACATCCCCAGCAGACACCATAAACAAGCTCTACAAGTTTGATACCCTGATATGATTGAGTGGAGATAAGAAAGAAGAAGAAGACTTGATAAGCCAGTAGAATAATGTCTCGTGGCTCGAAATCTTTCTTTTTCATAAAAGAGTCCTCATTAATAATTTCTTCATTAATTTATATAGATGGAAATTTTGCTGCGAGGAAATAGATCTATAAAAGCATAGGGCGCCTCTCCCGTCAAAATAGACGTAAAGACTATACGCTATCTTACGGCGATGGTCAATAGATAGCGTTTAGTTTTGACGGTAGAGGAGTCCTATGATATTATAGAATAATTTATATTAGACGAAAAACATGGTGACGGAAGACGAGTTTCTTTTATTGATGCATAGGTGCAAGCTTTCGGGTAAAAACCCTTCAACAGGCGAGCAATGAGGCGCGACTATTCCTCGCCTGTTGAAGGGTTTTTACCCGAAAGCTTGCACCTATGCATCAATAAAAGAAACTCGTCTTCCTTCACCATGTTTTTCGCTTAATTTCAACTCAGGAAGAATTCTTTATCTATATTTTCAAATAATTTATATGTAACTATTAACGATTTTACATAATATAAGGTCAAAGAAGTGGCCATGGAAATATTGGACGTAATAGTTGCATATCTACCTTGGTTTTATAACTGTAGATTATAAATTAGGGGAAAACCTGAGCCTTCACTTCTAAAGGAAGTTGGAAAAATTAATGGGTGGCACCTATATCAAGAGCGCCATGCTTATCTTAGTTTGTAAGCGACTACTTTTACTGTATTAAGAAAAATACATCTCCTTATCGTGCAACTGAAAGTTGCTGATGGCTTGTGCCATTTATCGGAATAAATATCTACTATACGTTAATGTTTTAATTATTCCAGAATTGGCCAAATACCCATTCTTATTTGATTGATTAATCAAGAAAATCTAACCACGTACGCATTTCGGGTCGGTGGAAGGATGGTCTAAACCGTTGGTTTTCGACAGCTACGACCCGGGTTCGATTCCCGCATTGGGAACTTTTTTTCTAATTAAAAAAATTCTCCAATAGCCCCCTATTCTTGCACAAGTCCAACTCCACTAGAGAGTGCAAGTAACCAAACGTGAATCTGGCACATTTGTAAGTGCGAAAGTCGAACTGTTTTTCATATGTATAGACATGTGGTGCACTTACAGTAAAAGCAGTCGCTAACTTCTATCCACCATGATTATCATGGCCTGTACCACGTGTACTAGTGATAATAATCATTTTAAAATGTTCATTTAAGAGGAAACAGATTGTATGTGTACCATGTTATTTCTATCAATCAGTTTATAGCCTCAGCGTAGGTACTCCATGTTAGGAGCGGCTGCACATGGCGTCTTTTCCTCATGTCAGAGGTGGCCATTTCATATTGGAGTTAAGTCGGCCTGCCACTGAGTAGTGCTCCCAGTCTTAATGACAAAGGCATTCTACTTCACTCATTGTGGAACGAAGAAGAAGAGAGTGTATAGCCATGAATACAAAATACTAAATTGAACAAAAAATCTAAAATAGCTTAAAGAAGAATTACGAGGAAAGTTCAAGAAATAGTGTATGAAACCATTAATCATCTTTTCATCAAGATTTCTTCAACTCTCCAAGATTTACGACTGAATATCAGCAAGAAAGAACCAACCAACCGTTCACTAATGTATAAACTGACCTTGATCCAAAGTATCGAGAAAATTTTAAAGTTTTTCTTCTTTCCATCATAATTGGAGATTTATTCTCAAGAGAGAGAGAGGAAAAAAAGAAACTCCATAAAAATGAAGTTTCTTCCAAAATTTGCCCATTGTTCCACACTTTTAAATGATATTTTTCATTATATTGTAACATAGTATTTATTAATTTTATTATTTTTATTAACAGAGTGGTCATTTTTATGTTTATATGTTGCTACTCTGTAAATTTTCCTCGTGGCTTATCTTTTGTTTACCATTCATAGTTTGTCCTTGCCTGAAATAAATTGTTGTTTCCTCCTGAAGTTTATGTCTTTCCTAATTTTCCACGTGGCAATATAAAAAAGAGTTGGTGTATTTTTTTTCGACTCATGCGAAATTATTGATAGAAAATAGCAAAGAAAAAAGAGCTTTGAATGGACAGGAATACTGCCAATGTAGAGGTTGAAGGAGAGAAAATATTGCCACGTGGAAAATTAGGGAAGACCAACTTCAAGATGAGACAACAATTTATTTAAGGCAAGAACAAACTATGAGTGATAAACAAAAGATAATTAAAAGAGGGAAGTGTAGAGTATAGTAAAATATAAACATAAAAAATAATACTCTGCTAATAAAATAATAAATACTTTGTTACAATATATTAATTAAATAAAAGGCATCTCCTTATCGTGCAACTGAAAGTTGCTAATGGCTTGCGCCATCTATCGGAATAAATATCAACTATTCTTGTTGATTTTTAATTATTCCAGAATTGGCCAAATACCCATTCTTGATTAATCAAGAAAAGCTAACCACGGACGCGTTTCAAGCTGTTGGCCCTCATCAGCGTTGTGCAAGCTGTACCTCAACTACCAAAAAATTGGTCATTCAGGCATCCTGAAAAATCATGAAACAGGTAGTTAAGGCCAGAATTGCGTGAGACCGCGACACAATGTGAAAACTTTCAAGATTCAACTTCACACAGCAACTTTGAGTTGCACGATAAGGAGATGCCTTTTTCTTAATTTTTGCACCTTATCCCAGTACAATATTACATTTGTACTATTTTTACACAATATATTAAGTTTAAAATATAAGTTTAAATAGAGTGTATGCCGTGAATTTACTGCATATTTCTACAAACATAAACTTTAACCAATAAATATTCATATAATCAACAATCCATGCTGAGTTAGAAGCCACGCTAAACACATTTATAAAACGTCGTGTGGGAATTGTATGACGTGACATAATTATCTAAATCACACACTGACACGTGTAACTATGTAATTAAAGGTTGTTAATGCAAATCCATTCCTATTGTAAACATGTGTCATACATAGAATATACATATTGCCGTGTGAATTATATTTGCATAATGTACAATGGTTCTTTCTCAGCTTGCATAAACGCTGTAATTAAATACGATACACACATCATTTTGTTAACAGACTCATACACACTCATCGAGAAAAACTTAAGTAAATGGAAAGTCTGATATCGGCGGTCGTCATAGGTATATTTGATACACAGTGACCTCAATTGGAGACATACGAGATAAACAAGATTGCCTCTGTCTCTTAAAAAAATAATAATAAAAACAGACGACCGACGATATCAAAGGCTTTCCACTTAAGGTTTGTTCCTCATTGAGTGTATATTGAAAAAAATATCAATAAATTAGCATTACATAATTCAATCATCAACTATCCTATGTAAAATATATACAGTTAGACCTGCCTATAACGCCTCTCTAAATAGCGCCTTCCTCTCTATAGTATTACGATGCGCGCGCGATTTACATTGAAAGTGACCTGTCTATAGCATCCGCTCTCTATAGCACCCTATTTTGGTCACAAGAGGGGGCGCTATAGACAGGTTTAACTGTATATATATATAGATATTAATTATATAAACGGTACCTATACAAACCTCACTGAGATGTAAGAAAAGAATAAGTTGAAACAGTATGTCTTTATAGTAGTCGGGTCGCGACAAGATTAAAAATTGTCACCACGACCTTCAATGTCCAGCCAAGGACATTCTCTACTCTGACCAATCTAATCGCGTTGACCTTATTGTGCCTTGACAAGGTCAAAGTTCAAACTACACGGCGCCACAACAACAGACAACTTTCGTATAGCCTCGTACAACTACTACGTGCCATTCGTGTTAGTAGAACAACGTGGAACAAGCCATCTGAAAGATATAACAGTGACCTTTATTGAAGACACACGAGATAACCAAGTGTGAACAAAATTTAAGGAAGTTGTACCTTTTAGCATGTATATCGGGATTCAGACAATAACTCTGAAAGATATTACAGTGACCTTTATTGAAGACACACGAGATAACCAAGTGTGAACAAAATTTAAGGAAGTTGTACCTTTTAGCATGTATATCGGGATTCAGACAATAACTCTGAAAGATATTACAATGACCTTTATTGAAGACACACGAGATAACCAAGTGTGAACAAAATTTAAGGAAGTTGTACCTTTTAGCATGTATATCGGGATTCAGACAATAACTCTGAAAGATATTACAGTGACCTTTATTGAAGACACACGAGATAACCAAGTGTGAACAAAATTTAAGGAAGTTGTACCTTTTAGCATGTATATCGGGATTCAGACAATAACTCTGAAAGATATTACAGTGACCTTTATTGAAGACACACGAGATAACCAAGTGTGAACAAAACTTAAGGAAGTTGTACCATTTAGCAAGTATATCGGGATTCAGACAATAACTCTGAAAGATATTACAGTGACCTTTATTGAAGACACACGAGATAACCAAGTGTGAACAAAACTTAAGGAAGTTGTACCTTTTAGCATGTATATCGGGATTCAGACAATAACTCTGAAAGATATTACAGTGACCTTTATTGAAGACACACGAGATAACCAAGTGTGAACAAAACTTAAGGAAGTTGTACCTTTTAGCATGTATATCGGGATTCAGACAATAACTCTGAAAGATATTACAGTGACCTTTATTGAAGACACACGAGATAACCAAGTGTGAACAAAACTTAAGGAAGTTGTACCTTTTAGCATGTATATCGGGATTCAGACAATAACTCTGAAAGATATTACAGTGACCTTTATTGAAGACACACGAGATAACCAAGTGTGAACAAAACTTGAGGAAGTTGTACCTTTTAGCATGTATATCGGGATTCAGACAATAACTCTGAAAGATATTACAGTGACCTTTATTGAAGACACGAGATAACCAAGTGTGAACAAAACTTAAGGAAGTTGTAACTTTTAACATGTATATCGGGATTCAGACAATCTCTGGAAGATATTACAGTGACCTTTATTGAAGACACACGAGATAACCAAGTGTGAACAATACTTAAGAAAGTTGTACCTTTTAACATGTATATCGGGATTCAGACAATAACTCTGGAAGATATTACAGTGACCTTTAATGAAGACACACGAGATAACCAAGTGTGAAAAAAACTTAAGGAAGTTGTACCTTTTAACATGTATATCGGGATTAAGACAATAACTCTGAAAGATATTACAGTGACCTTTATTGAAGACACACGAGATAACCAAGTGTGAAAAAAAACTTAAGAAAGTTATACCTTTCAACATGTAAATCGGGATTCAGACAATAACTCTGAAATATATTACAGTGACCTTTATTAAAGACACACGAGATAACCAAGTGTGAACAAAACTTAAAGAAGTTGTATCTTTTAGCATGTATATCGGGATTCAGACAATAATTCTGAAAGATATTACAGTGACCTTTATTGAAGACACACGATATAACCAAGTGTGAACAAAATCTTCTCTGCCTATCTATATGGTAAAAAAAAACTTGGAAGTGTGAAGATATAAACTGGAAATTCATTTTTTCCCTCGGTGAGTGGTTTCTACGTGGGATGACGTTGTATGACGTCACGGTAAATTGAAGAGGCGCGAAGTTCGTCTGGGTGTAATTGAATTGAATGTAATTAAGTGGCGTTCCTGAAATTACTTGCCTGAACGTATATCAACTAGCTTTCTAGAAAAACACACTTCAAGATATTCTTTTTTAAACCTTTTTTTAACAATTCCTTACATATTTTCCCATAAAAGCATCTTAGATATGTTTGATAAATTCGGATTATAATATATTTAAAATATTTCGAAATAGATAGCAATGTGATCGGGAAAAATGACGTTATTTAAGTTTTTATATTCTTTTCCTATATATTAATCAAATAATAATTTAATAACTAAATATACTAATATATAAATCATTGCAATATTAGTTAATATAATCCATTTTTCATCGCAGACGACTCCACCAAACGAAAAACAAAAAAAAGGCGGGAAATTTTCCCGCCTATTTGTTCGTCTGCATGATAAATTATCCAAAATCGTTTGCTGACGTCCAGGTAATGGAAGGCAGCTTTCTCTTGAAACAGGTGGACCATTTTTCCTATTCTCTCACACGACACAAATGGATCTTCTGCATAGAAATTGATGACAATCTTCTTACCCACACACGCAAAATTCCATCGTCTGATAGTTGTATTATCGTTTGACATTAAATAAATACAAAAAAAAAATACAATAAACATAACCCCGTTACTTTTTTATATTTATTGTTTAAAATAAATGTATTTTAAAATGTTTTGATATCTCTTTTTTTTTTTAATAGTTTTGTCGCCAATATGGAATAGAGAAACAGGTATATTGATAGTTAGAGAAATTACTTACCAAAAAAAAATCATAAGACGTCGCAACTCTTTTTTTATTTACATAATTAAAAGAAGCTTTCGGGTAATCCCTTCTACATCCAACTAGAACTTTTTAATGTGAAAAAAAATGGATATTTGGCCAATTCTCTGGAATAATAAAAAAAAATAAACGAATAGTTGATATTTATTCCGATAGATGGCGCAAGCCATCAACAACTTTCAGTTGCCCGATAAGGAGATGCCTTTTTAAAAAACTGTCTAGTTATCTGAAGAAGGGATTTCCAGAAAGCTTTCTTTAATCAAATAAATGAAAAGAGTTGCGAAGTGTCTAATACTTTTTGTTTGTAATTTGTTGAAATCTACAATTCTGTAATAATAAACAGTAATTATTATATTATATTTGACTTTCTATTGTATATATACTTTCTAGAGATGATCAAGAGGATATATAAAATACTTAAAGTAGATAACTTATAATATGATGCACTAGCGTGCCATCTTTTATCAAAATTCAAAACTATTTTAAAGGCGTGAGATTCTTTTTGATATTAAACAATTTCTACTGCCCTTACTGCAATGGAAAAATTAATGAGAGGGCCTGGCTCATCAGTGGTGAACCCTCTCAGCGGTTTCGCCAATTTAATCTACCATACCGCTGTTATATTGCATTTTTAGAACTTCCTTTTATAGTGATACTGTTGATTGACTCTTTGAATGGGTATTTTAGAAGAACTATGGACATAAGCTTTGAGGACAGTAGAATTACATACATTTATAAATATAAAATATGCTTCGAGCAATCGCTCTTCCGCAAATATCAAAATTTTTTAACGTTTAATTAGCTAAAGAAGGGATTTCCAGAAAACTTCCTTTGATCAAAAAATGAAAAGGGCAGTAGAAATTGTTTAATATCAAAAAGAATCTCACGCCTTTAAAATAATTTTGAATTTAGATTACTTTTCTTATACTGATTTGAATTTCTGAAATTTTCTATGAGAGAGATAATAAATTATTCAGAATTAAAGAAAGGTAGTTTTATATATATTTTGCACATTCTAATATATTTCTATACATTTAAATATATATTAAGAAAAAGGTCATTTCCCGGTTGTTTAACTAAAAGTTGTTAATGGTTTGAGCCATGTATCGGAATAAATATCAACTATTCTCGTTGATTTTTTAATTATTCCAGAATTGGCTAAAATACCCATTCTTGATTAATCAAGAAATGCTAAACACGTACGCGTGTCGGGCTGTTGGCCCTCGTCAGCGTGGTGAAGGCTGTACCTCAACGACCAAAAAAATTGGTCTTTGGGGCATCTTGAAAAACCATGAAAGGCGTGAGAACGCCAATCAATGTGAAAAATAGTACAAAAGTGAATTTGTACTTAAATATATTCAAATATATATATATTCATTAATAAACTTTTAAACACTATTTTTTTTTTATTTAAAATAAAAATAATTTTAAAAAAATTAAATAATCAGAAAATTTTCAACATACTTTTCAACTTATATTCAAAATATATTTATTTTGAGGAAAAGAGAGTTGTACAAAGTCCCAAACATCTTAACCATTAAACATTATAATCTACCTTCTCGTATTTGCCAATCCCAAACCTGGAGAAGAAGAAGACAGGCGTTTTTTTAATCTCCAAATAGACCTCATCAACCATTTGTTTGTTTATTCTGTTCCTAAAAAAAAGTCTGGAGTGATTTATTTGTGGCGAGAGAGGAGGAGAGAAAACACAAACACACACGAGCTTCACCGTAACTTTTAGATGTTTCTGGTCGTTATGTCATCTAGCTATCATTGTCATTTTCACATAATTAGGATTTCATATCTCGATTGTTTTAAAAATCTCCTAGATATAAATTTGTTAGCATTATTACAAGTTGTTTTTCATAGATTAATATAATTTTGACCAGATGATCGGACTATTTTGCATGTATATATTTGGTTTTAGAAATGATGTAAGTTAGTGCTCTCCTGCAAGGTCCGGGGGGACCACCTCTACTCCACGCCATTCTATATACAGTTACGAGCGTCATGCGTTCTTAATGCTTCATTTTTCATCTCTGTCACCGTTTGCTTTTTTTTTTTTGAATGGCGCTTTCCTATTGGTTGGCTACGATCACGCCACCTTTGCCCCCCCCCCACTCGCTTTTTCGTTTTTTGTAACTATTGTGTTGGAGCGGGTCGCTCCCTAAATAAATGCATATATTAGTTAATAACTAAATGGAATCCTCTCTTTCTTTTTCCCAGTAAGAGACGCCTAGGGAAGCCAACAGTACATAGACAGATAAAGCACATAGGCTTAGTTATTAACTACAGTAATCCCTCGTTAAGACGAACTCAACGGGAGAACGAAATACCCTTTTCGTCTTAAAAGAATATATACCGAATTCGTATAAACCGAATTCGTATTAGACAAATTGAATTCGTGGTATCCGTGGGTTGTACTTATGTACTACTGATGAGTAAGAAAACTACATTTCTGAGGAATAACGAATAAATTTATTTGAAAACAATATTAATGAAAATATTTTATAATTTTAAGGAACAACAATTATGTATATGTATGTACATAAAGTATTTTATTTAAAAAGACAATATGGATAATATAATCACAATGTAAGGCAATAACATGAGAATATAAGTTTATTTTAAAACACAAATAAAAAAGAACAACAAAAGAAACAACTTACATAATATACTTTGTACATACAACGTTTATGTGTATGCAGCATATGCAGTATGCATAGAGTATCCTATATCTGGGTTTTCTCTGCAGGCTTCAGAAAGTCTGTTATAGTTTTTTGGTGGTATTTGATTGGGCACTGTTTCAGACACTCCCTTCTTATTTTATCCAGGTCATCTTCAAAATGAACATCAATATCCGCAGAGGTTTTGGACAGCTTCTGGAGGGTTTCGAGGGTCGCGATTACTTCCCCTCTAGTAGGCATCATTATCTCTTCTTTCACCTCTTCGTCTTCTGTTTCTTCTTCTTCTTTCTTCTTTTCTTCTAATTCGGGTGAACCGCAAATTTCCAACCCTTCATCCAGGGCAACATACTCCAGGAAAGTCAAAGTCTCAGCTGGGTTTGTAGCTGAAAGGAGTTTGGTCCATTCTTCAGGCTCATCAAGCATTGTTTCTGCAAGTGAAAACGAATCAGCTGTTTTTTCCACACCCAATGAGACACTTATTTCTTTAGCCTTTTCTTTGACAAGTGCGCCGGATACAGGAATATTATTTTGTCTACTTTTTTTAAGCCATTTTAAAAGCTCATCTTCCACGTCTTGATGGGATGTTTTTCGAAGTCGTTTTGAAGAGCTCGAAGACCCTGAGGCAACAGCCGCATCTATTTTTTCTTTGTTTTTTAGAATGGTTGATAATGTGGATTTCGCAATTTGAAAATTTTCGGCAATTTGCGACTTAGATAACACTCCACGTGCAACTTCGTCCAAAATTTTCCTTTTTAAGGCAAGATCAATGGCGCTTTTTTTTTTCGCGGTTTAGATGACATGTTTATGTAGGTTTTTTTATGGAAGCTCAAACAATTCACACTTCGATTCTTTAGAATTTAATCATTTTTATTTCAAGCGCATTATTTTATAATACAATCAATTAGTCGGTTATAAAAAAGAGAGATATAACAAATAGAAATAAGTCCTTTTTCTTCTGAGAGCTCGATTTACACAGATTATTATTCACAGAATATATTTTTATTATTTATATTATACTAGCGGATGTACCCGGCTTCGCCCAGGTTTTTCTCGAGGGAATGTTTGTAGTCTGGTAATAAGAAAATATACGTACACCTAAACACTATCAGAGAAAAGAGAAACCACAGAAGGTGAACAGAAAATGCTTACAATGGATGTATATGTTTACGATATCAAGTTAAATAAAAACAAAGGTAAAATTTGCATATGTTGGTCACTATAAATTTGTATATTTGTTAGGCGAAATTAGAAACATGATAAAACAATTGGGTATTTAAAAACAAATGTAGAAATAAAAGTTGAAATATAATAAACAATGTTAAAGATTAGTTAATTATTAATTAAGATTATGTGTGAATATGTGAGAAAGATGTAATATCGTTGTTGTTTTTTAGATTGAGATTATTAGCTAGTATGTAAAAAATTTAACTCTGTTGATTTTTATTTTTGTATTTATATATAAATAAAATTAACTCTGTTGATTTTTTTTGTATTTAATCGATAACAGCGAAGTTACGCATGTTAATGTTAGGAAATATATTTTGATGTTAAGCAAAACCTGCTCCATCTCGTTTTACATATATGTTGAAAATTTGGTTGAAATTGATGCATTGTAACGAAAGTTTTTAGTGATGTTCACTTATGAAATTTCCATTTTATTAATATACAGAGGGTGTTCACACTTATAGGAAACAAGTTTTATTATAAAATATTAAAAATTAACACCATATTTGAAATTTTTCAAATGTTCTATTTGAAAGCCTTTTTGTTTATTTACAGAAAGGCACCTTATTTTCCACGATAGCAGACCCTTTCTGATCATGGTCACACTCAAAAGATCCCATTCTTCTTTTACCACTTTCCAGAGACCTTCAATTGTCCTAGTGTGTCTCTTTCCAAGTGCTCTTTTAAGGCATCCAAAAATGCAAAAATCCATCGGGGCTAAATCGGGAGATTTTACAGGGGTTCTGTTCTTTGGAATAGTGTTGATTCCTGTTCTTTGCCTTAGATCTTACAAATAAGCTTGGGTTGAAGATGAGGTATGACTTGTAGCGTTATCATGGTGAAACCAAACTTTGTTGCTCTATTTTCCATAGATAGAGGAAATATTATTTAAAAATATAGGTTCTAAAATGTTGTTTTGAGTGTACTCCGAGTTTATTTTGGCATTTCTTTCAACCTTTCTTATTTTTAATTTTCCTTCATATGATATACCGCATGCCACCATAAATCCTTTGGGGTAACTTTCGGCACATTCTTTCAACCAAATTGGCCTAGATTTTTCCACCCGTTTTTGATAGTATATAGCTCTTTTTCTGTCGTAATCGGTTAAATATACCCATGCTTCGTCATATGTAACAATAAATTTCCATCTATCAGCAGCCAAGAAATTTTCATATAAATATCTGCTGATAGTGTGTCGCTGACGAATATGGCTCTGAAACAATTTGTGAACCGCATGTTTTTTTGTAGCTTTTAGGCCTAAATCTTTATTTATTATTTCATTTATTGTTGACACTGATGTTCCTATTAATTTGGCTATATCTCTTTGTGGCATAGGATTTTCTTTTCTAATATATTTTTTCACTTTTTTGACAGTTGCAGGAGTTCTCACAGATATAGGATGATAATCCTTTGTCCATTTCTCCGTAGGTGCTTCGAATAAAAACTTGATATTTTTGTCGTAAATAATATTATAAATACCTCTTTTAGAAATGTTGATATCAACTTGTTTGCATATTTTAATTATGTCCTAATAGGTAAGATTAGCTCTGGAAAGTGGTAAAGGAAGAATGGGATCTTTTGAGTATGACCATGATCAGAAAGTGTCTGCTATCGTGTAAAATAGGGAGCCGTTCTGTAAATAAACAAAAATGCTTTCAAATAGAACATTTGAAAATTTTCAAATATGGTGTTAATTTTTAATATTTTATAATAAAACTTGTTTCCTATAAGTGTGAAGACCCTCTGTAGATTTAATATTTTTATAACTCGCCTTTAAAAACATATTAGAATTCGTTTTAACCGATTAATTAGTTCTGCTGGGGGCTAAATTTAATTCGTATTTCGTCATAACCGAATATTTCGTCTTAACCGGCAAAATCTCTTTGGAAAGCATTGAAATTTAACGGGGGAAAAGAAACGGTTCGCGCAAACCGAGAGTTCGTATAATCCGAGTTCGTGATAACGAGGGATTACTGTAATTAATTGTAACAAATAGTATTTGAATCAAAACATTTAATCGGGTAAAACATGGGCGTTTCCCGGGTCATTCGGCTAGTGTGTAAATAGCCAGGACAAGGTGAGCTGTGCTCGAATGTAACACCTGTAAACTGAGACGAAATAAATTTTTAAAAATGTAAATTAGTTAGTTATGAAAGGAAATTAAAAAATATTAATTTCTTCGAGGTGTTGGTGATTACTCTGCTCGATGATAGAATAGGAAAGTCTTAGCTCACAACAAAATTAAATATAGATTTATGGATATGAGTTTCTTTTTATGAAAAAAAAAAAAAGTCGGTGGACGAGTGGGTAACACCCTCGATTCCCGACAGTCATGAACCGGGATTGAATCCCACGTTAACATTTTAATATATGAATATCCTTCACATATTATTCATTGTTTCAATTATCATAAACTAGGTTGCTCTTGTTGAGCGGTACCTATTAATGTGATTTTGGAAGCGAACCGATTTCTTTTTATTAATATAACCTCAAGTTTTCGGACATCTCTGCCTTACTACAGGGGTACATAAAAAACGAAAAATAAATCTAACGGTGTTTTATTAGTTTTTTGTGTATTCCTGTAGAAAATCAGAGAGATGCCTGAAACCTTGAGATTACATTAATAAAAATGGAAAAAAAAAGCCTTATCTACAGAAATCTGTTCTATTATTTCATAATTAGGCATATCAATATATTTATAAGAATCAGTTCTTTTTCCAAAGAAATCATGTCGAATGCTTAGAAGAAGTCGACTTGGCATGTTCTTTATGTAACGTGAAGATCACGATAATGAACTAGAACACGTTATGATCACATGTAGAAGTATACACCCTAGACGCAGATGGCCTCCCAGACCTTTCGGTCCATAAGCCGTGTAGACCTATACAGGAACGCTTCACGATCTTGCGTGTCATCCTTGCGCAGGGGCCATGCTAATCTTCTCTGTATTGTTCCTATTTTAGTAGTTATACCGCCGAACAAGCGTGCACCATACAAGAAGAAAGAAAATATATACATGCTGAGAGGTACAACTTCCTTAAGTTTTATCCATAAGTGTATATATGGATGCATATTGAATGCTGTTAGGAAGCATATAGAAACAAATATCAATTATATCTCAAGTTTTTGAAGAAGAGATTTCCGAAAGCTGTTATTTACTACCGATATATCATCACGCTGTATCGCGTTATCACCCACTGTCAATCAAAGCCATTTCAAGATACCATTTGGATTTAATATTGTCCATCTCGTGGAATTCTGTTAGGAAGCATGTAGAAACAAATATGTATCTCAAGTTTTTGAAGAAGAGATTTCCGAAAGCTGTTATTCACTGTCGCTATATTATCACGCTGTATCGCGTGATCACCCACTGTCAATCAAAGCCATTTCAAGATACCATTTGGATATAATAGTGTCCATCTCGTGAAATGCTGTTAGGAAGCCTGTATAAACAAATATCAAATATATCTCAAGTTTTTTAAGAAGAGATTTCCGAAAGCTGTTATTCACTACCGCTATATCATCACGCTGCATCGCGTGATCACCCTCCGTCAATCAAAGCCATTTCAAGATACCATTTGGATTTATATTCTCCCTCTGTCGTCATTTTAACTATCTAATTAAGAGTATATATACTAGTCATACCATCTATAACTAAATCACAGTTCTTAATTAACACACCGAATTGCCCAACTTGAAACTAATCCCATGTCTAATTGCGTTAGACAATATTGTAAACCATCGGGAAAATGTAAACCAAAGGTTTGAAGGTGTCAATTAATGTCTTCAGGGAATTTTAAAATAGAACTGTAATTATGGAATTAAATATCTGGTTTGTTTGAAATTCCTCTTTGGCTTCATGGCTTTGACTTTTCTTTAACGGTGAAATATTTTCGATAATTCGATATTAAAATAAAAACATAAAGCCTCCAGGGAAAGGTTTCTTTTAAAAATATTTTTATTTAAAAATATCTCAAGCTTTCGAGTAGGTAAGCCCTTCTACGGGAGAAACTATTTTACATACTTAATACGCCAATAAAATAAGATTTAAAATTAAATAAAGTTCTTTAGTTGTTTACATTTGTTTACAGGTGAAATATGTATTTATAGTGTTTCTCTATATAAAGTTCCTTATCCATTGGTAATAAGAATTAAAGAGATATGACATATGTCATAATTTGTATATAATTGTATGCCCCCCGACCCACTATGCATGTACAATGTATGATTTTCAAAGATTTAATAAAGAATAAGGTAACTGGAGGAAAGAAAGTAACAAAAAGACATAGGAGGTAGATCTAGAAGAGAACATAATTATTAATAACGTCACAGTTAACCTTCTGACCCCGGAAACCCTGCGAGCTAAGTTTAAACCAATATTTCCGGACAAGACAGGACGTATCTGGTGACCAGAAGTTATAAAAGTTTGAGAGACGCCCAATTTCCGGAACAAGACCGGACGTATTTGACAACCACGGAAGTAAATAGAGTCGAACTAACACCCGATACTTCCTATCAGGCCGGGCATATCTTTCACCAAAGAAAGTCGCCGGTCCAATTAGAAAGATCCACTAAGTAGGTCAACCAATAGGAAAACGGACACGTTCCATCCTTCGACCAATGGGAAGGAAGACAACTCGTGGTGTAAAATCGAAAGACAAGAATTGTCAGTAACGATTTGGCTCTCATAGGAACAACACCTACAGTAGCGACTTGGCTCCCACCGAGTTCAGATCAGTAGAGTTTTGGCTTCCAACAAGGTGACATCGGCTCTGGACCTCTCTCCCTCTGCTCATCCCATAGCTAAGTACAATCACCACCATGTGATCAGATAATTAACAATCAAAATCGCTCCGCTCTTCTCAAGCTTTCTTTCCTCCAACCCAGTTGCCTTTTATTTTCAAACCCCATCACGTGTCCTGATTATTCCTAACTGTGTGCTTCACTTGCCACTCAACGACTGCGTTTCAACCAATCCTCACCATTCAAATCGAACAACAAGAAATTCCGCAACGATATTGTCACAGAACGGTTAAGTCGACAGGATTCTACAACAGTGTAATACATCAAATATTGCAGTGTAAGAACTTTGGATATATTACACATATATATGTTATATTAAAGTATTATTCTATTTAAAATTATATTTCATAGATCCAAATACTCTGTTAAATCGACCGCCAGAAGTCATGCTTCCCCTATAAAATCTCGTTGTTGTTCCCCGTTGGTCGGTTCAAACATGTTTATAATTAGGTAAATAATATTTTGTTTTATTTATTCTTACGCTTTAAACCAGGCAGTACTTTTACCAAATTATTTTATTTATATATATTCCTGAGTTCAATTAAAGCAATTTCTAATCTTTAATATTTTTATTATTTTACTTTCAAGATTCTTGCCACGACTACATCACCAATACCATTTAGTACTAAAAAGAACCAGCAAATAACTCCATGGCATAATCCTCAACATTATCTAAATTCAAGCAGAAAATCTCATTTTTATATTATATATATATATACCGCGAGTTTTTGAAAAATATATTTTATTTCGAGAGCTTTCGGATCCTGGCCCTTTCTCAACAGGTAGTTAATAAATAAATACATATTATTTTAAAAGTAATACAACAGGGTTCTGGAGATGACTTTATGTTGACACATTTGGTCTTGTACGATCAATTCCTAGATCTCTTTACGTGTCTTTTTCTGCTCCAAAGTTCATATCCGAGGGACAAACTTTCAAAATCGTATTTCTAGTCCCAGATCATCATAAATAATGAAATGACATATCAAAAATGACATTGCAGTTTCTTCAGACACCTCTCTGAATGTTATTCTTCGATTTTAAAACACCAGGACTTTAATTTTCACAATTTCTGAACCAATCACCGTTTCATGTCGTCCACACCTTATGTTGTCTTTCACGGAAGTTCGGTCATTTTAAAACCTTTTAAACCACTCTCTCTCTCAAATACTGTTCTTCTTTCAAAAAAGCCTTCCCCAAATGCTTTTACCAACAAACCAAAGCTTTCACTGGCTGATTTATCTATTCAGAAACAGTATTTCAAACAAACACATTGTTCCATTTTAACATCCATTCTCATTTACCTGAGCTGTTACTACTGTGTCTTCTAAACATAGATTTATTTAAAAGAATGAGAAGCGCACTCGTAAACATTTATTGTTTACCTAGTTTTAAATTCTTTCCTCTTTTTAATAGGATTGTTATTTTTTGTTGCTCTACGTGTTTTTATATAAGCTATATAAGGCCTGAATTTTATAATCATATACGATCATACCCTTGTATTATATCCCTAAATTGCCTAATTTTAAAGTGTTCCATATAAAACTTATTTCTTGTATAATATATTAATTTAAAAAATAATACAAATGTGATATTGTACTGGGATAAGGTGCATAAATTCAGAAAAAGGCATCTCCTTATCGTGCAACTGAAAGTTTCTGATGCCTTGCACCATCTATCGGAATAAATATCAACTATTCTCGTTGATTTTTAAAAATTATTCCAGAATTGGCCAAATACCCATTCTTGATTAATCAAGAAAAGCTAACCACGGACGCGTTTCGGGCTGTTGGCCCTCATCAGCGTGGTAAAAGCTGTACCTCAACGACCAAAAAAATTGGTCATTAAGGCATCCTGAAAAATCATGAAACGGGTAGTTAAGGCCAGAATTGCGTGAGAACGCTACACAATGTGAAAAAAAATAGTACAAATGTGATATTGTACTGGGTATTTGGCCAATTCTGGAATAATTAAAAAAAATCAACGAAAATATTTGATATTTATTCCGATAGATGGCGCAAGCCATCAGCAACTTTCAGTTGCACGATAAGGAGATGCCTTTTTCTCAACATATTAATTTAAATGTTCACATGATTTATAAATTTGCTTTCTGGTTTCTGGAGATGACTGTTTTTATTAATATAATTTAAAACTTTCAGGCATCTCTGCCCATCAACAGGAGTACATAAAACGAATAATAATAAACGCCGTTTGTTTTATGTAATTATGTTGAAGATCAGAATTGTCTGAAAGCTTGATATTGTATTAATAAAAAGAAACTCATCCCCAGAAACCTTTTGTAGTATTTTAATCTATATGGTTTCTGGCTGGTTAGCTGGTAAATTGGCTAGGTTAAATCTATGTCTAAAATAAACTTAGTTTTAACATCTATTTTGACGTGAGAGGTGACCTTTATTCTTATATAACTACATGTTGGGTTTTCTATGATTATTTATTATTTAATTTAATTTTTCTGTGATATTGTTTATTAATATTTAATTCAAATTTCTGTGATTATGTAAATATTGACCAATGACTGTTTTGTATATATTTGAGTTTTTAAATAAAGTGTGAGTGGGAATATTATTTAGGTCGTGCCTTTTTTCTCTCTTTGGCTGAGGCGTTGGAATCACCATTGGGGTGTCGTCTTGGGTAGTTAAAACTTATACAGTCCTCTGAAGAACGGCCTTTTTCCGTTAAGGACAAGGAAACCTTAACACTACACCTATCCCTCCGATTTACACGGTACTTGTTTTACACGTTTTCGCTTTTACACGCCTTTCCAAATACGTTTTTTTTTGTTTTTATCGCACTATACTAAACGCTACTGTGATTGAACACATGTTCAATTGGAACATGCGCTGTTTTTATTTATTGCGTATGATATTGTTTTTTACAGCACAATACAACAATGTTGGCAAGTTTCTCTAGAGTGGAATGTCGAGGTGACGAATCCACTCCAGGGCCTCCTCTGTGCACCGGTGGATATCCCCAAGTGTTCCCTGGAAGAATCTTCGAGGACAGTCCCTTAGGATATGGTGCATTGTGTATACATCTCACGAGGAATCCCGAGCTTATGTGCTGACTTGCTGCACACGCACACTGTGTCTGTATTTCTAATTTTTAAAAATTTTTAATTTTCGATTTACACGTTTTTCTCAGGAACGTATCTACCGTGTAAATCGGGGGATAGGTGTATTTAAAAATATTATCAATTTAATTATATATAACTGTTATAACCATTATTTTATACGACTTTTCTCTCTACCAATTTGATGAACAATAAATGGTATTCACAAGAGAAGCCAACAATTCACGACACAATGCCATAGAATATTTCCCCATATAATATTGTTCGTCTATTGATTGTTATTCTATATGTTATTAGAAAACTATAGGACACAGTTTTGATTTACAAACTTCTAAAACTTTATACTCTAATATACCCATATTCCGAAATATTTTCGACCAAACTATTATAATTCACAATTTATCACAGATCATGGAAATTTCAGGTTTTTTCTTAAGAAAATTCAGGCTGTGCAAGATTCGACATGTTTCTGTGGATTGGGGGAACAAACTTTAATATATATCTTGCTGGAGTGCCCTGTCTTTCAAGATTACAGAGTCAACAACTATTTAATAGCTTTAGGCCCTAATGATTTAATTTCAAGTAAGGACACATATATAAAATTTAATTTCCTTTGTAAATATATTTTGGATTTCATTAAGAAAAATGGCCTTTGATGTAACGATCTCAAGGAAATATTGGACATATCTTGTGGTTGTAAACAATATATAGGTGTATGCGTATATATGTGTATATATATATATATATTCTGAATATAGAGCAATCCATAATACATTTATATTTTAAAAATAAGGCTTATTTTGGATTTAAATATGATTATTTATTTACCGATATTTCGATGGATCAATCTTCCATCTTTTACGAGGTGTTTTGCAGTGAAGCACGCAGCAGGTCGCGCGCCCCAGGTGAGCCACTAGACGTCTTCAAGAAGACGTCTAGTGGCTCACCTGGGGCACGCGACCTGCTGCGTGCTTCACTGCAAAACACCTCGTAAAAGATGGAAGATTGATCCATCGAAATATCGGTAAATAAATAATCATATTTAAATCCAAAATAAGCCTTATTTTTAAATATAATATATATATATATATATTTTAAATTTAATGATGCAACTGTAAATAAAATTCAAAGAATATCTCTATATGTTAAATAATATTTATGAATCTTTCTAAGTTACTTTCTGTGTATCTTTCCATGTTGAATATTTTCTTTGTTATATTTGTATGTACATTTAGCGCAAGTGTCCCTAGGGGGACATAGCGTTTTGAATTGAAATAAATAAATATTCATAGTAAATTTAATTGATTACTCCTTGAAGCTTTGGCCTCCATAAAATTCAACAGTTTAAACATATTCCAGAAATTTACCATAATATTATACAAAAACCTAAATTTATTTGTACAAATTTTAAACAATAGATGGCAATTAAATTTATAAATTTAATTTTATAATCTTAAAAATAAACATAGTTTTTTAAAAATATCAAAAGATTTAAAAAAAAAAAACCTCAAAATTTTGTTTAGTTAAACTCGTATGGAAAAAGTTCCATCAATCAAAATGATACTAGCCCCTTATCAACAGAGCGCTGAACCCCCAAAAAATCATAGATAATTATATATTTTTTTCAACAAATGATATTAGGAGGGTTGCTAGGCTAATAACATAAAATGACTCGACAAATCTCTTTCACTTAATTTCTCTCTCTTTTTTTTTTTTTTTGACCATTTTTCTCCGGATTTTTCTAAGAAAGATTTTGCAATCTTTTATGAGATGGGGAAAGTGGGTTCATCATAATGCAATACCTTTTTGTTGTCTTCTTTTTTTTCTAGTTCCTAGTGGTTCTATATATATGTCATAATTTGTATAATATCCAAGATGTATAATTTCTTTTCGCCAAAATAAGTATGTAAATATGTTAAGCTTGTGTTAAAATGTAAATATGCAAATTCATCCATCTATAAAAACTACAAAAATAAACGTGGCAGATATCGCGGACGAATGCTACGGCACGTCGCGCTGCTCACTTGGCTGGAACTAATTCTTGAAGATTACATGCATAACGGTTGCACCCTTCCATTCAATCACGACATATATACACGGAATTCAGATAATAACTCTGAAAGATATAACAGTGACCTTTATTGAAGACATACGAGATAACCAAGTGTGAACAAAACTTAAGGAAGTTGTACCTTTTAGTATGTATATCGGGATTCAGATAATAAATCTGAAAGTTATCACAGTGACCTTTATTGAAGACACACGAGATAACCAAGTGTGTATACACTCATGGACAAAACTTAAGGAAGTTGTACCTTTTAGAATGTATATCGGGATTCAGACAATAACTCTGAAAGATATTACAGTGACCTTTATTGAAGACATACGAGATAACCAAGTGTGAACAAAAGGAAGTTGTACCTTTTAACATGTATTATGGGATTCAGACAATAACTCTGAAAGATATTACAGTGACCTTTATTGAAGACACACGAGATAACCAAGTGTGAACAAAACTTAAGGAAGTTGTACCTTTTAGAATGTATATCGGGATTCAGATAATAACTCTGAAAGATATTGCAGTGACCTTTATTGAAGACATACGAGATAACCAAGTGTGAACAAAATTGCCTTTGTCTCTTAAAAAAAAAAACCTACAACCGACGACCTCAAAAACTTTCCACTTCCTTAATTTTTGTCCATGAGTGTATTATCATAGAGTATTGGACTATTGGTTATTTTTCTTTCGCTGTTAGTAGAAAAGTAAAGGACAAGTCACAATGTGAGGGTATCCCTAACAAAAACGACAACAACAGCAAAAAAACCTGTTTACATGTTATTAGAAAGCAATCAATATATATAAAATGAAGTAAACGAAAAAATTGCGCTACAAATTTTAAAAATAAAATGAACCAAGTATTTTGCTAACCAATCAAAAATGAGGACACGAGATAAACAGTTCTCTAAATAACCAATCAAAAATGAGGACACGAGATAAACAGTTCTCTAACTAACCAATCAAAAATTAGGACACGAGATAAACAGTTCTCTAACTAACCAATCAAAAATGAGGACACGAGATAAACAATTCTCTAACTAACCAATCAAAAATTAGGACACGAGATAAACAGTTCTCTAACTAAACCAATCAAAAATTAGGACACGAGATAAACAGTTATCTAACTAACCAATCAAAAATGAGGACATGAGATAAACAGTTCTCCAACTAACCGATCAAAAATGAGGACACAAGATAAACAGTTCTCTAAATAACCAATCAAAAATGAGGACACGAGATAAACAATTCTCTAACTAAACCAATCAAAAATGAGGACACGAGATAAACAGTTCTCTAAATAACCAATCAAAAATGAGGACACGAGATAAACAGTTCTCTAACTAACCAATCAAAAATGAGGACACGAGATAAACAGTTCTCTAACTAACCAATCAAAAATTAGGACACGAGGTAAACAGTTCTCTAACTAACCAATCAAAATTCCACACACATCGCCTCCATAAAACCAGTAACATATTACCAAGATAATTGATGGGTTGAAAAATGATGGAAAAAACATCGATGCTTGATATCGAAGGTCAATTATTAAGGAAACTATTTTAAAATTCCTTTTTTTTTTCCTCTAAATATTTTTAAAATTACAAAATCTTTTCTCACAATGAGTTTATTAAAAAACGCTAGCTTTCAAGCGATAAGTTATTCTTAGAATCTCTCATTTCCAATGAATATTAAAATATATAAGTATCAGAGTCATCAATCAATTCTGTCATTGTTTGCTTTTATGAATGGAATAAATACCCAAATATGGCCATTTCTTATAAGCATCGGTGGTTCAGTGGTTGAATGCTCGCCTGCCACGCGGGCGGCCCGGGTTCGATTCCCGGCCGATGCATCTTTTTTTTTTTTACAATTTTTAAAACTCACACACACACACACACACATTTATATTATTATCTTATATATAAAAGTCAATGTCTGTTTCGCGATAAACTCAAAAACTACTGAACCAATTGGTACCAAATTTTGCATGTCGCTTTTTATAAACCCGTATTGCTATTCTATGGCACTTCTACCATTTATTATTGATGTTATTTCAGTATGAAGGAAATTGCATTCGTGGGGAATTCTCGGGCGAAGCCGGGTCATTTGTCTAGTAATAGCATAAACAGGAAGATAAGTTTACCATCACAATACCTAGTGATTATCACTTGAAAGCTAGCGGTTTTTTAATAAAAAAGAAACTCATTGTGATAAATATATTTTGTAATTTTAAAACTTTTTCTCAATTTTATCATTTTTTATTTAATTATTTCAATTCAAAACGCTATGTCCCTCTAGGGACACTTGCGCTAAATGTATATACAAATATAACAAATAAAATATTCAACATGGAAAGATACACAGAAAGCGACTTAGAAAGATTCATAAATATTATTTACATATAGAGATATTCTTTGAATTTTATTTACAGTTACATCAATAAATTTAAAAATATATATACATATATACACACATATACACGCATATACCTATATATTGTTTACAACCACAAGATATGTCCAATATTTCCTTGAGATCGTTACATCAATTTTATCATGAATCTTTCTGTTAATAACTTTATCCAGCTATGACGGAAATCCAAAGAGGAAAATCTCCAGTTGGGATATAGCAATTTCTTCTTTAAACAACACAAAGCTTAATTAGGAAGAGTGTCTAATTACAAACGGTGTGACAGACCGGAAATTACTGTTTTCCCCCAATGGACCGACAATATTTCTAACCATCAAGTAAATGATGCTAAAAGATTATATGACGTCATATTTACTAATTAATTTTATTAGTTAGAATTAGTTTTAATATATCGTTAAGCATCTTTATCATTCTTAAAACACAATATTAATATTAGGATACATTAGCGCTCCATCTGTTATCAAAATTCGAAACTATTATAGACGCGTATGGTTCTTTTATTTTAAATAAACAATTTCTACTGTCCTTACTGCAATGGAAAAATTAAACTGGCGAAACCGCTTGGAGGGTTCATCACTGATGAACCAGGCCTTTCCATTAATTTTTTCATTGCAGTAAGGACAGTAGAAATTGTTTATTAAAAAAAAAAGAATCATACGCGTCTATAATAGTTTCGAATTTTGACAATATTAATATGCAAAAAAGAAAAAAAGGCATCTCTTTATCGTGTAACTTAAAGTTACTGATGGCTAGCGCCATCTATCGGAATAAATATAAATTTTCCGTTAATTTTTTTTTAATACGCACGAAACACGTACGTGGTTAGCTTTTCTTGATTAAATCAATAACGGTGTTTTGTCCAATTCTGGAATAATTATAAAAAATCAACGAGAATAGTTGATATTTATTCCGATAGATGGCGTAAGCCATCAGTAACTTTCAGTTGCACGATCAGGAAATTCCTTTTTTTTTCTTAATAAATATATATTTTTTAAGTTTTTTTTTTTCGAGAAAAGACTCTTTGCTACAGGTTTCTCAAATGTATGGGAAACATATATTAAGATTTTAATTGATATTTCAACATGCAAAAACGAAATATTACATATTTATTTGTAAAATTATTACATATATTACCTATGTAAATATGATCATGCTTCCATACCTTTTTCGATTTAGAAAATAAAATTCAAACATTTATAATAAACGTGAACTATATCTCTTCAAAGATTTGTTTTAAAGCTATGCATCAAACAAAAATAAATATACCTTACTTTTTTTATCCAAATACATTTTAAAACATTCATTTGTTTAAAAAAAAAGGAGCATATAAAAGCTAAAGAAAACAAAATTTGATTCCAAAATTCTATTTACCTATTTGAAAAAAAGCCATTATACTTGTATGCTCAATAAATATTTGGGATAAAATGTAATAGGGGATATATAAAAAAATAAGAAAAAAGTTGTTGAGATTGTATTTTATATATTTGAAAAAAAAAAAGATTTATAAAAATGGGCTTTATCTAAAAAAATTCACGCTTCATAAAACGTCAAAAAATTGGTTAAGAAAAAATTTGGTCGTTTATTTAAAAAAGTCGTCTGATAAACTCTATTCGTCTTTTGATTTAAAATACAATCATATATGGTCGGTTGGTTTTAAATATAAATGTATTAGAAATGAAAGGATTAAAACACGAATGTTACTTCTATATATATATAAATAAATGTTTGTTTGTTTGTTTGTATGTCCGGTATACAAATTCGCAGTAGTTCACTAATTCAAACCAAAATTTCCATACATAGGTAAAAAAATACGGGGAAGACGATAGGCTATTTTAAAAAAATATATAAATCAATTATTAAACCTATATATTCAAATTATTCTACTTAGCTCACGAACAGCGCCCTCTATCAAAGATTAGATTAAATTATGCTGATGCAAACAAATAGATAATGCTAATAACAAACAATTATTTAAAAAAATATTATCTAAATATATATCACTCGGGTAGATATGCACACGGGTCAATCCCGGGGCGAAGCCCGGGTCACCCGTCTAGTTTAAATATAATACAAATCTCTAATGTCCTTACTGCGATTAAAATATATTTCTTCATGGGATATATATATAAGACACAATTTGGTTTATAGATTATAAACACAAGGTAATAAGACCTAATCTAAATAAATAGTGTGTGATGTTTCGGTAACAGCGTTGTTAGCATCTTCAGATAAGAAAGAAATCATATTCATTTGACAAGAAATATTTCGATTAGAAAAAAAAATCAATTCATTTTTAAATAAATAAAATTATATAAATTCGAAATTATTATAGATGCGTATGATTCTTTTTAAAAATAAACAATTTCTACTGTCCCTTACTGTAATGGAAAAATTAATAAGGGCAGTAGAAATTGTTTATTTTTAAAAAGAATCATACGAGTCTATAATAGTTTCGAATTTTATGTTAAGAATAAAGAAAAAAAAGCAACTTGTCTTGAATTGTTTTAAATTCTTTAAACAAATATTTAAAAGATACTTTAAAAGTACAAGGTAACAAGATCAAAAGAACACACATTGCATTTCATCCTCTGATGATGAAGAAAATCCAAAGAATCCTAGAATTCAATTAGACAATCAGAGCCGTAATAATAAAAATGATTTGGACGAAGTGGAGGAGGGTCACGATGAGGAAGGACCTTGGTGTGATGTCCCAAAAAGTAGAAAAATCAGAATTCCTCCTGTTATTGTTGAAAATGTGAACGATTGGAAATTGCTTTGTAAAGAACTAAACAACTTAGCTGATGAACCATTCCAAGCCACCATATCAGGACCTAAGCATATTATCAAAGCTAAGAATATAGGAGACTTCAAAAAGATCCGTGAATATGTTCGTTTAAATAACGGCGGCTACTCCTATAAATTACAAGAAGAAAAACTTTTAAAGGTAGTCATAAAAGGCGTTTCAACCAGTTTTAAAATTGAAGACATTGCAGTTGAATTATACCACTTAGGCTTTAAAGAGGCCTCAGTAAAAAGGCTTCACCGCCAATCGTCAAAGCAGGCAATGAACATAGTTCTTGTTGAACTTCCAAAATATGATTCCAACAAGAATATTTATAATCTGACTGACCTGCTGTACCAGAAAGTGGTCGTTGAATCCTTCAGATCTCCCAAAAAGGTCACCCAATGTTTCGATTGTCAAGGGTTTGGCCATGGGCAATTGAATTGCTTTCTAAAACCTAAATGTGTTAAATGCGCCGAAGCTCATCATACCAAAGATTGCCCGAAAAAATCGAAGCAATATTCACCCAAGTGTGTAAACTGCGGGCAAGCTCACACCGCCAATTATCGTGGCTGCCCTGCGTTCCCAAAAATCCCCAACCAGTCTCTTAACCAACGACCACAAATTCCCAAGGTATCTTCATATATTCATAGCAATGTTACCAAAGACAACAGCGCAGTGCAGGAAAGTACTTTTAAGCCTAGTTATGCAAGTGTATCGAAACAAAACTTTGCGAATCAAAATATTAAAACGCTTTGCGAAAAGCTATTAAGCATTATTGGCGAAGTTCTAAAATGAATATAAATATGATTTTAAAATTAGTAATCTGGAATGCCAATGGAATTTTAACTAAAAAAGATGAACTACTCTATTTTTTGGAATATAATGAAATCGATATAGCACTAATCTCAGAAACTCATTTGAAAAATTCTAAAACTCTTAATCTTAGAAATTACGACGTCATTAGGATGGACCGTCTTATTGGGAGAGGAGGAGGAACGGCTATTATCCTCAGAAATTTCTTCAAGTATAGAAAGATTATTGTTAAGACTGATTATTTGGAAAATACTACTATAGTATTTAAACCTGATGGAAAAACCAGCCTGCAAATTTCTTCTGTTTATCGCAAACCAGATCAACTATTGAAATGTGAGGATTTGAGTAAATTATTTCAAAATAATCTTGCCATCGCTGCAGGAAACTGGAACTCCAAACATCCATTATGGGGCTCTAATAAAAGTAATCCGAGTGGAATGGTTCTTCGTGAGTTTTCGGAATCTGCAGGGTTGGACATAATAGCTCCTTCCTTGGCTACTCACTACAGTCATATTGGTCATCCTGACTTCTTGGACTTTGCGGTTTTCAAAAATGTGCCGTGGAATTTTGAAATTACCACAGTAGATGCATTATCTTCTGATCACTTACCTGTGGTTTTAAGGCTGGCATGTCCTAAATATGATTTTTCTATGAAAGTAAATAAGAACACAAACTGGATATATTTTCAGCAAGATTTAATCAATAATCCACCTCCCAGATCCCCTTTAAATTCTACTATAAATATTGATCTTGAAATTGAAACCCTCAACAAAACCATTCTTAATACTTATTCTAAAAATACAATAGTTTCTCCCATAGTTAAACCGCATGTGCCTATTTTTATTAAAAACATTATCAGAGAAAAGAATTAAGCTAGAAAGAAATGGCAGTCAACATGGGACCCCAGGCACAGAGAAATTTATCTACATTTTTGAAAGAAAGTGAATAATATATTACAAAAGTACAACCAGCAAAGTCAAAATGATCTTATCAACAGCGCGTTAAATACTCCAAGCACCTTCTGGAGACTAGTGAAGTCAACTCGAAAAAAATCGGAAATTAAAAATATTAATGTAGATGGTGATATTCTACATTCAGATGAAGAAATTGGCAAGGCTTTGGCATTTAATTTCTCAAAACACTTTTCCATAGTTTCAAAAGAACCCCTAACAAATCATCCAACCTTAAATGAAACTCGAATGACTCTTGATAACAACGAAAATATTTTGAAACTTACATCACCACAAGAAGTAAAACAAGAAATAACAAAACTTTCTGCAAACAAGGCGCCTGGTCACGATGAAATAACTACCAAATTAATCAAAAACCTACCTATAAAATGGGTTGTATTTTTAACTAGCATTTTCAATGCATCTATTAATCTTTGCTATTTTCCAAAGATATGGAAGCATGCTATAGTTATTCCCATACCAAAAAAGCAACTATCTAAATCCCTGGATGATTTTAGGCCAATTAGTCTCTTGCCGATATTTGGAAAAATATTTGAGCGGATCATCCTTAAAAGACTCCAGACCTATATAGATACAAGAAATGTTCTAATTCCACAGCAATTTGGGTTTAGAGCAAATCATTCAACAACTCACCAATTGATTACCGTTATTGATTTCATACAAACTCGTAAATCCCTTAACGAAGCTATTGGAGTAGTGCTTTTAGACTTAAAAAAGGCTTTCGATATGGTTTGGCACAGAGGCCTCATCATTAAATTAACTTCTTATAATTTTCCTCAGAAATTCATCAGGTTCCTGAAGAATTATCTTCAGGATAGAACGTTCTCCGTAAAAGTTGGAACATATATATATCAAGTCCTCGGCAAATAGAATCTGGTGTTCCTCAAGGCTCAATATTGAGTCCTATACTTTTCAATTTATACATCAATGATATTCTACATATCCCACAATGCCGACTAGCTCTTTTCGCTGATGATACTGCCCTGTTATCCAGCTCGCGTTCCCCAGATATTTTAATTTCCCGCCTTCAAAACTATCTTGAAATCATTTGCAATTGGTGTGA
The DNA here is from genome assembly GCA_030710605.1 of Cordylochernes scorpioides. NCBI lineage: Eukaryota > Metazoa > Arthropoda > Arachnida > Pseudoscorpiones > Chernetidae > Cordylochernes > Cordylochernes scorpioides. The sequence goes on along the minus strand of CP092879.1, from coordinate 72,267,695 downwards.
TAAATGGAAACTCAATCTGAATCCAAAGAAATCTCAAGCAATTATCTTTCCTCCACGAAATAGCTTCAAGTTCACACCCAGGACAAATCTTATAATATACTCATCTCCCATAAATTGGACCCAGCAGGTCAAATATTTGGGAGTCACTTTCGATTCTAAACTGAAATTCACCAGCCACGTGAAGGATATAATAAGAAAATCTAAAATGGCCAAAGCCTCATTATCCAATATGTTCAGTTCAAAAAGTGGTTTATCTGTTAACCAAAAATTTACTTTATACAGAAGCTGTATTCTCCCTATAGTAACATACGCATTGCCTGTATGGTTTAAATACATAACCTCGACTGATAGGAAAAGAATAGATGCATTCATGAGAATTTGTTTAAGAAGTACTGTAAATGCCCCATTTAATCTATCAAATGCAATTTTAAAGCAGGACTTAAACCAGCCTAATATAGAAGAAATATACATATCCTCGACCCAGAAATTATATCTAAAACTCTCTACTTCCTAAAATCCAGTTATACAAGAATTGTTCCAATTTGATGGAGACCTCAATCCAAGATATAAAAGACCTGGACTTCACTCTACCTGAACTGTGACCTTCCAGTCAGTTCTGAAGGCCATTTTTTAGAAATTCTTGATGCCTAACATCCACGACAAAGTGACTCGTGAGCTTTATGCTCGAATGGTACACTGTAAATTTGAGAGAAAATAAATAAATAAAAGATCAAATTTAAATAGTGTGGGACATTAACAGCATTGTTCATTGTTACCACCAGACACAAAAGTATAATAAAAATGAGCATAACAATACTGTAGGGATAAGGTGAATAAAAAAAAAAAAAGACCCACTCCTTATCGTTGAAACTGAGAATTACTGATGGCATACACCATCTATCGGAAAAATAAATAATGAGTATTTGGCCAATTCGGGAATAATTTGAAAAAATCAACGAATAGTTGATATTTATTCCGATAGATGGCGTAAGCCATCAAGCAACTTTCAGTTGGACAATAAAGAGTATGTATTTTTGCCCCTAAATTTGTTCTAGTTAAAATAAGCGATGTCAATTCCATTTCTCCAAACACTAGAGAAAAAAAAAAGAAAACAAATTTGTTCAATATGAAAAAAAAAAAAAATAGTACAAATATGAATTTTTTTTTTTTTTTGCTTTTCCCTAGTACGCATGGTACAGGCCATGATAATCATGGTGGGTAGAAGTTGGCGACTGCTTTTACTGTAAGTGCACCATATGACTACACATGTGAAAAGTAGATGTGAAGCACCGTGTAAAGGTGAAATACAAGACTTACGAGAGCAATTCTATTAATTACACCAATACCTCGCTTTGCGTCGTTTCGTTTTGCGTTTTTTTCGAAGTTGCGTCGCTGCTTAATTTTTACTGTGCGTCGTTAGATTTTCGAAGTTGCGTTGTTTTGGATTCGAGTCTTTAATTTTTTTTTTTTTGATTTTTTTTCCCTAAAATATGGCAACACCTTTGTTTTTGATTGCGTCTTCACATATTTTCACTTTGCGTCGTGTTTTTTTGGAACGTAACCCCGACGCAAAGCAAAGTATGGGTGTATAAGTAATCCAAAAGGACAACCAAGAAAATACAAAGGAAACTTTAGATTCTAAACCAGAAACTTAACCCTGGAATCTTCATTTATTTTATAATACTAGAGAAAAATGTCGAAATATCTTTTCAAGCCGTAAAATAAAGTCCATAGATAAAGATATATTTCAAATTTGACCTCTACTGTAATATCATTTTTTCTCGACCTCACAAGTCTCTTGGGGAGTTTCCATTTTCTCCCTGAACACGTAATCTGTTCCCAGGGGTAAAGATGGACTTCGAACACGTATCCTTAAACACACGGCTTGCTGGAAGATTCTTTTAGAAATTTGTGAAATTGCCTTCGAAATACATCATTCTTTCACAGCATAGATTTTTTAGATTTTAGGACAATTTTATTGCGATCTCTGTCAATGGAAAACCATACACATCGTGAGTTAAGAGAGATAGATGTTAAGAGGGGAAACTTATATAAACATGTGAAAAAAATGTTACAGGTACAGCTTACACTACGCTGACGAGGGCCAACAGCCCGAAACGCATACGTGGTTAGCTTTTTTTTATTAATCGAGAATAAGGTATTCGGCCAATTTTGGAATAATTAAAAAATCGATGAATAGTTTATATTTTTTCCGGTAAGTGGCGCAAGCCAGAGAGGGTTTACCACTGATGAGAAAAACCCTCTCAGTCAATAACTTTTATCATTGCAGTAAGTTCTGTAAAGATAAAAAAAAAAACACATTGCCAAAAAATTAATTGTTACATATTTTATCAATAGATGGCAGTTAAATTTATAAATATATACATGACATAATAAAAATATGATTTTTATTATTCATAATATAATTAAAATTCTAGAACAAAATAATTACATAACAATTATATTTATTAAAATTGTTTTCCTAATATAACTGAAATTATAATTTAAATAATAAAATTAAAAATAAGAACTAAATACAGAGTTAATTTTTAAAATGTAAAGGAATGCCAAACAAAAATAATATAACCTAATTTGCTTTTTTTTTTAATAATAATAACGTTGTTGATTGTCTTTTTATTTCTGTTTGCTTTGAGAAATAATCAAAATAAATATAATTTAGGACATAAAAGGTTATTATTCTTCTTTTTTCTCCACGACTGCATGAAAGGTAACGTATCTAGAATATACGTTTTTTTTATGACATATATATATGCCATTTAAATTGTATACTTTTTATTAAAACATTCGCTACGCTATTTCAGAATTAAATTGAAAAAAGATAGGTAAGAGAAATTTAAAATAAAACGAATAAATATAAATTTTAAAAAGTAAACTTTTTCCTCTATCAAAACAATATCTCAAATATTTATTTCTTTTAAAAGTTTTTCTATGAACTAAACGCACGCTTCTCAAAGTCAATTAAAATCATTTCAACAAAAAAAAGATTTTTTTTTTGTCGCCTTCCAACATGTTAAATAAACAGTGTATGTTAGAAGTGAGAAAAGAAGCATTGAAATGAACAAATTCAAATAATGTTTGAAGTTTGTTAAATAGAAAAAAGAAGTCAAAGTTTAATATGGAGTATGACAGCTATTGGTGACAAAACTGGTTCTGTCAACTTCTTTTTTAAATGTTGTTTGACAACCTACTTTTTTTACTTTAAATTTTGAAGTTAAAGCCATTTTTTGGTGTATTAATCATTCATCTAGAGTTTGAGAGAACGATTTTCTACAACGATATTATATTCTAATATTTTTATAATATAATTATAAAAAATTCACACATATAAATTTACTGGCAATGCGCTTCTTTTAAATATCATCAAATATTATCTCTACAGACCTTACTGCAATGATATGAGTTATTGAATAACTCATAATTAAATAACTTCATTCAATAACTAATATCATTGCAGTAAGGTCTGTAGAGATAATATTTGATGATATTTAAAAGAAGCGCATTGCCATTAAATTTATTTGTGTAAAATTTTAACGATAGATGGCAATTGAATTTAATTTACTAATAATATAATTAATATATATAATAAAATAAAAATTTAAAGTACCAATGTTTCTTTTACACATAATACAAACCTCTACTATCCTTACTGCGGTGAAAAAAATATATTGGGAGGGCTTGGCTCATCAGTGGTGAACCTTCCCAGCGGTTTCGCCAATTTATATCTACCAGACCGCTTCTTTTTTAGAACTCTATTGAGCGTTTATTCTTATATTTTCTACATTGAATATAAGTAGAATGATCTATAATACAGTATTAGAGATCTAAAGAAAGCGGTCTGGTAGATTAAATTAGCGAAACCGCTGGGAGGGTTAACCACTGATGAGCCAAACCCTACCAATATATTTTCATCGCAGTAAAGACAGTAGAAGTTTGATTTATGTATAAAATAAGCATTGTTGTTTAAATACTTTTATTTGCTATGTCATCTATGTCTTTCCTAAGTTCCAGGTGTTTTACGAGAATGGAATATTTAAATGTAATTCTACTGTCCTATAAGCTTATGTCCGTAGTTTTCTTAAATACCATTTCTAAGATGCCATCCTTCAGTGTAGCATATATTAGCAGAATGATCCAATACAGTATTAGAGCTCTGAGAGAAGAGGTCTCGTTATTGATATAGATTCTTGTATATAGATTGATTGATAGATCGCAGTAAGGATAGTAGAAGTTTATTTTATGTATAAAAGAAACATTTGTTGCTTTAATTTTTATTTTATTATATATAGATGGCGCGGTATTGACATATGAATGATATATATATGTAGTAAACCCGATGTGGAATGTACTGGGCAGTCGTGGTTGTGGGTGTGTGATGGGATTCCCGCACGGGGACAGCAAGGGACAGAGGCAGGTCTAGATGGTAACTCCAAGAAGGTAGAGGTAGACCACGGACGAAGACAGTCGGACCACGGGCGTCACGGATGCCCTAAGCCTACATCGCGGATAGGGGTGAGAAACCCGACCGTATAACGGCGTCGCTCTGAAAACAACTGCTTTGTCTAATTTCTACAATTGTTTTGCCTTCTACATGCATTGGGATTAGCATTTTAAGGCATCACTCATGTTTAGGTGTCTCCAAGCGCTCGCCGCAGGCGGGCCAAGGAGAAGGCTGGAGAGGCGCCGACAGAAGTGGGCACCCCGGGGGAGAGAAGGCGAGTGCGCGCCGATTATGAAGGAACCAAGGCAGCGCCGAGCACTACTCCGGCACCGCAGGCTTCAAAAATAGTAAAGGGAACATTTCAGGGATCAAGATCAAGCGATCGAGACCCAGAACCCAGGAGGTCTGGTCTTTATCGTCTGGCTTTTATTTCTCTTTGTCTAATTTCTGGGCCTTTTTTATACTCGACTCCCGCATATGGTGGAGAGTCCTGATTGGCTACTGTAATCACGTCACTTTCTGGCGCCGGGTTGTTTTCGTCTGGTCTACCTCGTCCTCTTTGTTTTATTTGTCACTTCCATTGTTCGATACATATTTTATATATAGATATGGGGTTATATAATAAATATCAGAAGAAGGTTGTGAACTATCTAACTCAAAATATACTACATATATATATATATGTTATATATTAAACAACATAAATTTACGATATTTTTGTACCAAATGTAGCACCTCTCCCTTTAAAAATGTATTTGTGGTTTGGTACCACTATTAAGTTTTTTGTAGTAGGTTACAATTACAATTATTTTATTTCCAAAGCACTATATCCCGCAAGAGATACTTGCGCCAAACAAGGAGAAAAGTTTATTTACATAAGTTATTCAACGCATGAAAACATTAGAGATCCAGATTTTGTAGAAAGTTTAGAATGTATTTATAAAATGAATTAAACTTTAAATATGATTTTTTATCGGAAATCAAATCGTTAAGTTCACAAACAACTAGTTCATTCTTCATTCTATAATCTTGAAATGCTGGGCAATCGATCAGTAGATGTCTTGAGATTGATAAACCAATTTCATTGTTTTAATGTATTTTAAAGGGAGAGGTACCACCTTTGGTACATTAATGATAATAACCTATGAGATTATGTCTATAGATTCACTAAACACACCTAAGTTGCCTTCCATAGAAAATACAGGGGGTATATAAGAAAACCAATCCAATACAATAGTAGAGCGGTCTGGAGATTGATTTGGCGAAACCGCTGAGAGGGTTCACTACTGATGAGCCAAGCCCTCTCATTCAATAACTTTTATCATTGCAGTAAGACCTGTAGAGATATATTATTTGATGATATTATTAAAAAAACAGATTGTCATAAATATAATTTTTACAAATTTTATCGATTGATGAATTTTGAATATTTATATAAATATAGTTTTTAATTAAAGATTTATTTATGGATTGCTCTATTTTCAAAATAGTTTTTTTTTATTTATAAAATATTTCGTCATAGAGTTTTATTATATTTCTCTCTTTTTATTATGTTGTTTTGTGTGTTATCATTTTTTTCGTCATAGATTTTTGTTATAATTTTTACTCATAGAGTATCATGATATTGATAAAAAGAGAGATGGAGAGATTGAGATTGAAACAGATTTATTACAATGTCCATATAAGATTATATAAGGTTAAATACATAAAATGAATAAGATTATATAATGATAAATATAGGAATTAATAGAGAGATAGAATGTTTATATCAGCCCAACAATATCAAAAGGATTTACAATACAATATAATGCGGCTTATGATAATAGAGCGACGTTTGAAAATTATCCCGCATGTGTTTCTTTTGAACGAAAAATCGAAATTTATTTTAAAAAGAAATAACGATTATTTCTAATCTTAGGGATGAAGTATGAAAGGATGAATTGTGAAGAGTAATGATAAACGGAAAAATAAAATAAATTCCCATCCCTGGACACTTTATTTTTCCGTTTATCATTACACTTCACAATTCATCCTTTCATACTTCATCCCTAAAGTTAGAAATAATCATTATTTCTCCTTAAAATAAATTTCAATTTTTCGTTCGAAAGAAACACATGCGGGATAATTTTCTCTCTCTCAAATGTCGTTCTAATATAAAAAAAAATATCGTTTATAAAATCAATATACCAAAAAGACACAATAGGGAAAAGTGTGATTTCCGTAATGATAAATGTTAAATGTCTCCACCCTTCAATATCCGGTGTTGACAAGAAAGACCACAATTGTGTCATAATTTCCCCAGCCGGATGTCACACACACACATGTGCAAACACACAGTAGTAACCTTCCTGCAGAACTGATTGGATTTCCCCGACAATTAAGGTTGGCAGCCGATGTACAAAAAAAGAAGAATGACTCTGGTGATAAAGATAATATTTATGGGACGTTGCGAAACTTCTGTATTCTTTGCCAGTGATTATTTCAATTGGTTGCAATTTCCTACAATTTGTAACCTTATATCCTTGAATGTAAATTATAAAATTTGTATATTATTAATCTAGCATTATTAAGTAATGTTATACACTCATAGTCTAGACTTAATTAAAAGGTTGTTCTAAAAGTCAGTGTTTTTTCTTAAAACGTTGTTTTTTCTTATTGCTTGACGAATAATATTATTACGGCGAATAATACATAATAAAAAATTACCTTATACATAACAATACAATTACTTTATACATAATACAAAGACATTATACATAACGGCGAATACATAATACAATTACTTTATACATAATACAAAGATGTTATACATAACGGCGAATAATATTATTACGGCGCATACATAATAATACACTTACTTTATACATAATACAAAGATGTTATACATAACGGCGAATATATAATATTACGGCGAATACATAATAATACAATTACTTTATACATAAAACAAAGACATTATATATAACGGCGAATAATATTATTACGGCGAATACATAATAATACAATTACTTTATACATAATACAAAGATGTTATACATAACGGCGAATACCGTGCGGCCACGCGTCGCACGAGCTCCGCGTTTTTCGCCTCTGGCGAGCGGTGAAATGTATCTAAGCATGCCGAGTTCGGCATCGCCAGGGACCTCGGGATCTGCTGGACAAGAGCCTGGAAGGCCCAGCATCCCATCTCCAACTGGTGGAAAGAAATTACAGAAAGACGAGATTCAGAGGACGGTCTTAAGAGAAAATTCTGAAAATCGTGATAATGCAAATCCGCCGGCAGGCGTTAAAGATGTAAATCTGGCCGCCGCGCGTGACGTCACGCTCAGCTTGCCGGCCGGTACGTCATTCAATGGCGCTGCCCGTGCCCTGGGAAACTGGGCGGACTGCATTGAAGATTTGGGCCCTGAAGCGGACGACGCTTTTACCGTCGTCAAGGGTAAGAAGAGGCGCCGCGAATCGACGAATTCGCCTACAGCGGCTGCACCATCCTCCAACATCGGAGGTGTTAGGACTAGTCGCCGACCACAATCTTCGGCAGGATCTGTGCCGCGGGCACAGGAGATAAGAACAACCAGGGCCCACATCACAGAGGCCCGGGCGCGGCAGGCATCCTCCTCTGAGGAACACTGCATCTACCTGGAGCACGGCCCCGAGCTACAGCCCTTCCACTACCTGAGGGCACTAGACAGGATGCTCGGGGGAACCGCCGGAGTTATCCAAGTCTCCAAGGTGAACGGCCACCAACTCCTGGGACTGGCGAACAGAGGCCTGGCCGAGCGCCTCATAAACGAGGGCCTCGAGGTTGAGGGCACACTCCTCAGGGCCTTTCCTTTCCGCAAAAGAGCGGAGAGGATAACAGTCGGCAACCTCCCCTTCTTCGTGGAGGACTCCGCCATCATCAGCGCCTTAAAACCTTATGGGCGCGTAACATCAATTGCGCCCAAACTGATGAAGGCCGGCCCATACACCTACAACGACGGCCGCCGCGAGGCATTCATTGTCCTGCTCGAGGGAATGACAACTGAGAGGCTCCCCACCCGCCTTGAAATCCCAATTAAAGGCGAGGCTTGGCCCGCATATTTGTCCTCGGGCATCAAGTGCTCCAGGTGCCATGGCCAAGGACATCGCAGGGCCAACTGCCCCCTGCTTGCAGGGCGAGCCAACAACTCCAGATTGGCCCCACCAACCTCTCCTGCTGGCGTCCCATCAACGCCCACCTCTGCCCCGCCTCAGCGGTCAGCGGCCCAGCCTCCTGCTCCGGCGCCCTCCAGTACAGCCATGGAGATTCCCGGCACCTCTCATGCGGCCCGAGCTATATCTCCATCTACAGCACCTCGGCCATCTCCACCAGTGGCCCCGGCCGTACCTACGGAGATGGCGCCTCCTGCCCCTCCACCTGTGACCCCTGCTCCGTCCTTGCGGGCTCCTGGGGGTTCCGTGAGCCACCAATCAACGAAGTCGGGACCCCCCGCTCAGGACATTGAAATGACCGCCATCGAGGAGTCCTCCGCTTCCTCTACATCATCGAGCAGGACATCCATGAGAGATGACCTCGTGGCGTTCATCCGGAGAAGCCCCACCGTGTCCTTTGCTGGGACCGACGCTCTTGGTCTTGGGCGGGAGGAGGTCTTGGACCTCCTCTCCTCGAGGACCAAGGCCCAAAGAAAACGCTGGCTCCTGACACCTCCGCAGACCGATGCTCTTGCCGGTCTGATTAAACAAATCCTTGGCCTGAAGCCCGCAGGCAATACTAATGTATATAAAATCTTACACCAGGTCAAATCCGAATGGAAAAAAGGACCGGCGGCAGTGCCTCCAACACCCCCACTGACTGCGCCTTGGCCTGCCGAGCCAGCACCACCCGCTCCCCAAGAGAGGGAGTCGACGCCGGCCATGGCCACACCTCCGCCTCCCACGTCTGCCCAAATGGAGGCTGACCTAATCGATAAACGTTGCGATGAATTGCAACTTTTAACCATCCAATTGATGAAGGAACTCAACCTCTGGCCACAACTGGGCTCTTTATACCCTGACCTCGTGGAAGCGGTGCTATACCCTGAGGATAGGAAGGGCTTCCTCAGGAGACTTTCGCCGGGGGACAAGAAAGTTATCATCCAAATCCTGGACAAGCTTTCCGAGCATACTCGGGACTTGCACTCCCTTACTCTCAGGGACCTATCTGAGCTTAGGGCCGCCTTGCCGTCCGACCTCCTGTTGAAACAATTGTAAAATAATTGTAAATTTTTGAGCTTATCTCTCCGGAGTGTACTAATTGACAGTGCGGTCAATAAAATTTGTTTAATTGGTAAAAAAATTGGTACAAAGATGTTATACATAACGGCGAATAATATTATTACGGCGAATATATAATAATACAATTACTTTATACATAATACAAAGACATTATACATAACGGCGAATAATATTGGTATTTCAATTTTTTGCAAGTGTTTACCAACTTTTGAGACAACTTTGTAAATCAATTTTGACAATTTGTCTGCTATTTTTTTTAGTCATCTGTATTTGTTATTGGTCCTTCTTTAATTGTTTTTTCTTTCATAAGATAAAACTAGTAAATTTAAAATACACTAATGGAAAAAACCTAAAGAAATATATATAAGATTAATTCAAATTACATAGATTAATAGCCAACGAATAATACAACATAAGGTTACGGGATATAGGTATTCATATACCAAAAATGGCACATCTCCCTTTAAAAATTCATGATAAGAATGTAATTGTGGTTTGGTGCCACTATTACGTTTTGGTAGTGGGTGATAAACTAATTTCATTGTTTTTATGTATTTTAAAGGGAGAGGTGCCGCATTTGTTACATGAATAATAAAAACCTATGAGATTATGTCCATAGATTCCCTAAACACCCTAAGCTGCCTTCCATAGTAAAAATACAGGCGGCATATAAGAACACCAATCCAATACAATAGTAGAGCGGTTTGGAGATTAATTTGGCGAAACCGCTGAGAGGGTTCACTACTGATGAGCCAAGCCCTCTCATTCAATAACTTATATCATTGCAGTAAGATCTGCATATATCCTCATAGAAAAAAACTTAAGGAAGTTGTACCTTTCAGCATGTATATCGGAATTCAGACAATAACTCTACAAGATATTACTGTGACCTTTATTGAAGACAACACGAGATAACCAAGTGTGAACAAAACTTAAGGAAGTTGTACCTTTTAGCATGTATATCGGAATTCAGACAATAACTCTGCAAGATATTACAGCGACCTTTATTGAAAATACACCAGATAACCAAGTGTGAACAAAATTGACTGTCTTCTTAAAAAAATAGAGAGACAAACGAAAACATAAAAATATGAAACTTCCTTTTGTCCATGCCCATGTCCAAGTTTTGTCCATGAGTGTACATGTGATACAAGTTCACCAAGGAGAACGCTCATCAACAACAATAGAATATTGGAAAGGTCATATGAAGGACACCACAATGACCTTCAAATTTGATGAAGGTCATTAACTCTCGAATCTTAATTCGTAACCTCCCCCCCCCCGGCAATATTTACCTGGCGTTGTCATGGCAACGCGTGATTGGTCATTTTGTTGTTGTTGACACTTTCTTTTAGATTTTCTTTTGATTTAAAAAAAAATCTTTGTGTTTCTTACTACCATGTAGTTAACATACGATTAAAAAAAAAAAAGATTCTATCTCAATTTTAACTATTGTTTTTATTCAATTTGATAAAGAGCATTGTAATATCAATAGAAAAAAAGTTAAGAATAAAATTATGAATTGAAGAATCTCTTGTAGTTGTTTTTTTTTTAATTTATACGAGCTTTCGAGCTTTATTATCCTTCAACAAGAAAAGTTTATTAATTCATGAAAGAAAATGAAACCTATCATAATTTCATATATCGGTAGATAAACAAGAAATGGAATTGGTAACGAATTTCATTTATACTTTTTTAAAAAAGCTACTTTCCCTACTGTATGATGCATTAGTGAGCTCTCTGTTTTAAGAAATTGACACTGTTTTAGAGGCGTATGATTCTCTTTTTTTTTTTTAATTAAACAATTTTCTGCTTCCCTCTCTCCATTTCCATACTGTCCTTATTTACTGCCTTTATGGAAAATATTGAGAGAGCCTGGCTCATCAATGATGAACCCTCACAGCGGTTTCGCCAATTCATTCTACCATACCGCTGTTCAATTGTATTGGACGATTCTGCTTATACATCCGACATCCGAAAAGTCAACCACGAACACGTTATATGAGTGATAAATTTGATCAATTTCATAACCTCTACTTTCTATAATTCGACCTTGACAGCGAGATAAAGGATAACCATTGTTTACTATTATAACTACTTTCATAACCAGCCAAGAGCAAATATCTCAGCACACATTATTTACCCAAATTATGGTTTCACTATAATTTCACTGCAGCACTTAAATTTCCTCTTTGATGCCATTCTATGCAAATATAAGTGGTATTTTGTGCCAGGTTATCTTATCTCTATTTTTTTAATGCTTTTATATAAACAATAATATTTATATTATGTGTAAATCCAATGTAATACATTTGTTTATTAAACTTTGTAAATTTAATTTAATTCATACATTGAGTTAAACGGATAGGAAATCGCTTTTTCTTTTTTTTATTATCCATAGTAGAACTCTCTTCTCCCTGGTACTGGCAATGATAATCATGGTGGGTTGTAGTTGGCGACTGCTTTTTACTGTAAGTGCACTACAAGCCTACACATGTAGATAGAAGTTGAAATTTTGCACTTAAAAGTCTTAAAAACTTAAGGAGATAGAGGCTGTTCACACTTGGTTATCTCGTGTGACTTCAATAAAGGTCACTGTATTATCTTTCAGAATTATTGTCTGAATCCCGATATACATACTGAAAGGTACAAATTCCTTAAGTTTTGTCCATGAGTGTATACACCCTTGATTATCTCGTGTGTCTTCAATAAAGGTCACTGTAATATCTTTCAGAGTTATTGTCTGAATCCCGATATGCATACTGAAAGGTACAAATTCCTTAAGTTTTGTCCATGAGTGTATACACACTTGGTTATCTCGTGTGTCTTCAATAAAGGTCACTGCAATATCTTTCAGAGTTATTGTCTGAATCCCGATATGCATACTGAAAGGTACAAATTCCTTAAGTTTTGTCCATGAGTGTATACACACTTGGTTATCTCGTGTGTCTTCAATAAAGGTCACTGTAATATCTTTCATAGTTATTGTATGAATCCCGATATACATGCTGAGAGGTACAACTTTCTTAAGTTTTGTCCCTGAGTGTATAAACACTTGGTTATCTCGTGTATCTTCAATAAAGGTTACTGTAATATCTTTCAGAGTTATTGTCTGAATCCCGATATACATGCTAAAAGGTACAACTTCCTTAAGTTTTATCCATGAGTGTATACACACTTGGTTATCTCGTGTGTCTTCAATAAAGGTCACTGTAATATCTTTCAGAGTTATTGTCTGAATCCCGATATACATGCTAAAAGGTACAACTTCCTTAAGTTTTGTCTATGAGTGGACATCCTCTACACTTTACAACCATGCAAATATAAAGAACCAAGAAGAAGAAAAAAGAGGGAGAAGCAAAGTGAAGAAAGAGAGTTTTCTGTCAAGTTGAGAGATTTATGGAAAGATGTTTCCCTAGGGAGAGAGCTGTCTTCCAAGAAGTTCCCTTTACCAGTTCACTCACTTTCGCTGGAAGTTCACAGACTTCTGTTGAAGTGACAGCAAGCTGCCATCTCTGTGACACTTTTAACGTCGCCTATATAACCTGAGATATGATGAATTCTCACTAGGTATAGAATCTACAGAATATATATAAACATTAATATAAAGCAATAACGAGTCATCTATATATAAAAAATAGAAAAATTAAGACGCAAATGTTTCTTTTCACACATCAAACTTCTACTGTCCTTACTACGATGATAAAATATTGAGAGGGCTTGGCTAATCAGTGGTGAACTCTCCAAGCGGTATCACCAATCCAATCTACCAGACCGCTTCTTTAGAGTTCTAATACTGCATTGAATCATTCTGATTTTATATGCAACACTGAAGGATGGAACCTCAGAAATGGTATTTAAAAAAACTCTAGACATAAGCTTTTAGAACAATAGAGTTACATATAAATAAAGCTCTAAAGAAGCGGTCTGGTGGATTAAATTGGCGAAACCTCTGGGAGGGTTCACCACTGATGAGCCAAGCCCTCACAATATTTTTTCATCGCAGTAAGGACAGTAGAAAAGTTTGATTTATTTGTGAAGGAAACATTCGCGTCTTAATGTTTTCATTTGTTATAGATAAAAAGACCTATAGGAAAATCCCAGGACGATAATAGAAAAGCTGAGACATTGGAACCTAATGGAGATCGTTTAAATGACTTGAGGAATAAACAACAACAACAACAGCAACATTATAGTATATTTGTATAACATGGAATTATATAGGGAATCGAACCCTTGACGAGGTTAGAGTCACGGATATCGGATTGCTGAAGAAATATAAGGAATGTTCGGTGAAACTTCGCTGATTTCAGAAATTTACTCTTTATACTTGAGTTGTCGTCTTTCCTTTGAATGTAGCAAACCTTCAATGTAGATGTTGGACTCCTACACCAATGTCAATCCCACAAATCTCAACTAACATCTGTTAACAAATTTCGAAACTATTATAGACGCGTATGATTCTTTTTTAAAATAAACAAGGACAGTAGAAATTGTTTATTTTTTAAAAGAATCATACACGTCTATAATAATTTCGAATTTTGATAACAGATGGCACGCTAATGCATCATAACATCTTTATAAAAGTTTATATGAAAAAGGACGTACCTGGAACTGTAAAGGAAAAAAAAAATTTTTTTTCTCAAAATATTTCGAGAGATTGCTCCCTCTTTATCAATTTATTGCACAGTAAACTTAATCACGTAAATTAGTAAATTTAAATACTTAAACAAATTAAGTTTATTGAACAATAAATTGATAAAGAGGGAGCAATCTCTCGAAATATTTTGAGAAAAATTTGTTTTTTTTTCTTTACAGATCCAGGTATGTCCTTTTATATAATCTTAATTGATGGATCGCCTTTTGACTCAAATATGTTTAAAAGCTTCACTATAAAATGTCAAAAAGTACAAAAGTGTGAAATTGTACTGAGGGATCAAGGGAATACATTTCGGAAAAAGACATCTACCGATCGTGCAACTAAAAGTTGATGATGGCTTGTTCCATCTATCGGAATAACTATCAACTAATTATTGATTTTTGATTATTACAGAATTTTCCAAATACCCATTCTGTTGTTGTTGTTTATTCCTCAAGTCATTTAAACGATCTCCATTAGGTTCCATTGTCTCAGCTTTTTTATTATAGTCCTGGGGTTTTCCCAGAGGTCTTTTTTGGAAGATTATTACCAATTCTTGTTTAATCAAGAAAATCTGTCTTTTCCTTAATTCATTATAAGATGTATTGGTGACTGTCAAAACATATTGAAGACTGAAGAGAACAGAAATAAATAAAGATGGAAATTTTGCCGGGAGGAAATTGATCTAAAGAGACAAAGGTCGCCTCTCCCGTCAAAATAGACGCCATCTATTGACCCTCGCAGCAAACTAGCCGCCTCAGGTCGGAGGGTGGTCAGGTGGACGCTTTTCAGTTTGCCAAAGCTGGTGTTGTGGCTTTGTCACCGACCTAAGGCCGCTAGTTTGCGGCGACGGTCAATAAATGGCGTCTAGTTTTGACGTCTATTTTGACGGGAGAGGCGACCTTTGTCTCTTTAGAAATAAACACGATATTGTCTACGATCAGCCAAGAGTGAGAAGACTTCGCTAATCCCTCACACCAATATGTAAAAACAGAGGTATTTAGGGGGACAATGTGTCCGTAGCGATTAGCGGCTTTATGTATTTATAGTGTGGGAATTGGGGACATCTGTCAATCCAACGTTTGTCAGGTACTGAAATAGCTCCTCAGGTCTTTCTCCGCCACACACTCCTGGTAACACTGCAATTATCTCTTAGATAACGTCTTCTTCCTGACTCATCTTTACCTTGTGATTTGTAGATCCTTTTACATAGAAACTCGTATATACTGTCTCCTCATTCCTGATTTTTCTTTACGTGGAGGTTGTACTCTATAGATAGTTTTACATAGAGATGTTGCTCGTAGATACTGTCTCCTTATTCCTGACTTTTCTTTATGTGTAGGCTGTGATTTGTAGATCGTTTTGCATAGAAATGTTGTTTGTAGATAATTGCTTCTTCTTCCTGACTCTTCTTTACGTTGTGATTTGTAGATCGTTTTACATAGAAACTCGTAGATACTGTTTCCTTATTCCTGATTTTTCTTTATGTGTAGGCTGTGATTTGTAGATCGTTTTACATAGAAATGTTGTTTGTAGATACTTGTTTCTTCCTTCCTGACTCTTCTTTATGTGTAAGCTGTGATTTGTAGATCGTTTTACATAGAAATGTTGTTTGTAGATACTTACTTCTTCTTCCTGACTCTACGTTGTGATTTGTAGATCCTTTTACATAGAACCTTGGTCGTAGATACTTGTTCTTTATTCCTGACTCTTCTTTATGTGGAAGTTGTGATTTGTATATCCTTTTACATAGAAACGTTGTTTGTAGATACTTGGCCCTTATTCCAGACTTTACGTGAAGGTTGTGATTTGTAGATACTTTTACATATAAATGTTGCTTTTAGATACTTGTTACTTATTCCTGACTCTTCTTTAAGTTGTGATTTGTAGATACTTTAACATATAACGTTGTTTGTAGATACTTGGCCGCTTATTCCTCACTCTTCTTTAAGTTGTGATTTGTAGATACTTTAACATATAAACGTTGTTTGTAGATACTTGGCCGCTTATTCCTCACTCTTCTTTAAGTTGTGATTTGTAGATACTTTAACATATAAACGTTGTTTGTAGATACTTGGCCACTTATTCCTGACTCTTCTTTAAGTTGTGATTTGTAGATCGTTTTACATAAAAACGTTTCTCGTAAATACTTGTTCCTTATTCCTGACTCTTCTTTACGTGGAAGTTGTGATTTGTAAATCGTTTTACATAGAAACGTTGCTTGTAGATATTTGCTTCTTCTTACCCTCTCTTCTTGAATGTGTATTTTGTGATTTGTAGATAATTTTACATAGAAATGTTGTTTGTAGATACTTGCTTCTTCTTCCTAACTCTTCTTTACTTTGATGTTGTGATTTGTAGATCGTTTTACATAGAAATGTCTCTCGTAGATACGTACTGTACATACGAAATACCCGTAGATAAGAAATGTCTCTCATACTTGCTCCTTATTCCTGACTCTTCTTTGCGTTTTGATTTGTAGATAGTCTTACATGGAAATGTGTCTCTCTTAGATACTTTATTCTTATTACTGTTTTTCTTCACATAAATATTAGAATTTTTACATTTTTTAACCTAGAAACGTTTTTCTTTCGTGTATAATTTTATTGAAGTTGTATTATTTTCGCTTTGATAACTTCTTCCCTCTAAGTGTGGTTTGTAGCTCGTTTTACATAGAAAACTTGATACTTGAATACTTGATGTGAAAACTTCACACTTTCTTCTAATCAAGTTAAAATATTAGGATGGTGTGAGATATTCTTTTTTATTTACAAACTAACACACATTCTTAAATAGTACGTTACATAGACACTCATGTACAAAACTTAAGGAAGTTGTATCTTTTACCATGTATATCGGGATTCAAATAATAACTCTCAAAGATATTACAGTGACCTTTATTGTGAAGACACAGATATAACCAAGTGTGAACAAAATTATCTCTGTCTCTTTCAAAAAAAAAAAAAAACTAGAGGACCGGTGACATCAAAGGCCTTTCACTTTCTTAGGTTTTTTTCTAGAGGTATATATGAAAAAACTCTAGATTTATATAATTATAAAATCCTCCATCTTTAATCAGGCATTAATTTCTGATAAAAAAAAAACTTTGATAAAAAAGTGGGATTTATAATTTAGTAAAGGACACGACACATAGCGAGTTATCTTTTAATATAAATTGAATGTTTTTGTCATTAAAAAACAACTCTAGTACTTCTGCTGGGGAAAAAAAAACAAAGTGTGCACGTAAGTTTACCTTTCTACTTATCCCTGAGGTCTTTTAAGTCAACACATTTATATGGATTATCCTTCCTAGGTCCAATGGTGATTTCTATATCAAATTGTTTTCGTTTATTCTCAAAGGCAATTAGAAGATTTAAGATATTTGTTTCCCAACGAAATACTACACAAATCTCATCATCTATATGGGTTTCCAATTACCACAAAACATAAACTTTAATTAAAAAGACATATATTGGATAAAAATATCATTTATTTTACCAATATATCAATTGGCTGAACGCCAACCTTTATTAAAGTATTATAACATATCTAATGTGTATTAACGAATAGATTCAAAAAGGATAAGTTTCTTTATTTGAAAAATCATTCGAGCTTTCGGGCGCAAGCTGCCCTTCTACAGGAATAATAGATACAATTTCAAGTAATCATGTATTTACAGTTATATATATTTTATTTAAATGGTTTCTCGCTTTAGTCTTGTATAGCGTGAGTGGATCACATGCCCGCGTGATTTAGTTTAAATCAAAGAAAAGCCTTGATAAATGTGTGTTATTTAAGCAGATCATAGAAAAAAAAAGAATTGAAGGTTTTAGGATAAGAAAAAGAGCAAAGACAGAACCATGTTATCTTTCTATCAAACATTTAAAACATTTAAAGAAAGAAAAATAAAAATTTTTTGAAAGTAATTTTTTAAAATTTTATGTTTTTTTTTTTGTGTTGAGATAACACTTTTAATAATAAAATTTATATATATATATATATATAGGTGGTGGTGTTGGTGGTGGTGGTAGGAGAAGAAATCGGATTTTCCAAGATTTCGTTTGACAGGCGACCCAGATGATTTATCATCGTCGGTAGTAATGGGTGTGAAACCTTGGTGACAAAAATATTGATAATTGACATCTTGATCATGGAGTGATAAGACCGCACGTGACATATTTACATACCGTTCACTGGAATCTTCCAGATTTGCTTATCTTCATAGTAACGTTTGTACAGTCTGTATATTACAATGATACTGTAGCAAAGAAATAATTTATAATTTATAATCATTCAATGAAAATACTCTTATAAATAAGTTAAACAAAGCATCTAGGGCTGCGTATCTTTTATTACATGAATATAAAACGAGCTTTCGGGCTCATACGCCCTTCTACAGGAATTAACAAAACGATTAACCATCTAGTCTGAGATAGAATTTTATATATGTAACTATTGTTTTGCATATCGGCCTGATTGAAAACAATTAAGATATTTAAATTTACATATAGGTAGCATGATTTGGAAAATATTAAATCTAATTAATATGCGGTAATATGAACTATTTCTATGAATATTATGTTGCATGTGTTGTTTTTGTTTTAAGCAATCTCATTTTGTATTTTAAACTTTAAAATTACAAGGGATCCCACCAGACATTTCTATTAATATATTACTCTGTATTTGTAAAATCACCTTTAAAAATATTTCTTAGTTTGCTTGTTCAAGATTCTCTAGCTGTAGATAGTTTTGTTAATTTGTTAATAATTGTCGACTAGTCGCCGTGACGTCATCAATAAATACTTTCACATCTTCAGATATACAAAGACTTGATTTCTACGTTACAATACGTCTTTGGAAGAGAATAAAAATATCTGAAATATAAATAATATAATAAACGTGGATTCTGAGAATACTGTGAAAAAAATAGTACTAAAGTGAAATTGTTCTGGTATCAAATGAATAAATAAAGAAAAAGGCATCTCTTGATTGTACAAATAATGACCATCAGCAACTTTTTATGCACGATTCTAGGAGATTCTACTATATTATCTATTTTTGTGGCTTGTCATAAGCAAACTAGGACGATTAAACATCTAAAAGGAATAAGTATTAGGTATGAAGAAACCAGAATTATCCAGTAAAATGTAAAACAAGTGAGGTGTTAACAGCGTTTTACTCTCCTTCTATGGAAATATGATACTTAGGGATCGAGGGAAAAAATGGAATTTCTATAAAAGGACATTAATTGGCAGATGGTCAAATATATTAATTGTATAAATTCTCCTTTTTTGAAAGTTTGAGTATTTCTGATTGTAATTAGATGGTTGTGTAGCATACATAACTAGGTATAAGATGTAGGGACAATAAGCCCGAAACCATGGTCTCTAGGTGGACGCTTCTCAGTTTGCCAAAGATGGTGTTGTGGCTTTGTCACCGACCTGAGGCCGCTAGTTGCGGCGACAGTAAATAGATGGTGTCAGGTTTTGACGTTTATTTTGACGGGAGAGGCGCACTGAGCTTCTATAGATATAAGACATTTAAACTATTTCTGACACTATGTTTCTTTACAATCTACCATAGGTAGATTAAACTGGCGAAACCGCTGGAAGGGTTTATCACTGATGAGCCAGGCCCTCCCATTATTTTTTATCATTGTAGTAAGGACAGTATAGAAAATTGTAAGAGAAGGAATCACCAGACATCATCTTGAAGTAGGAACTTAAAGTTTAGGTTGACGTGTTTCTTTTATTTATGCTGTATAATCGGCAAGCTTTCGGATTATGACGTTCTTCAACAGGCTTTGAAGTATATCATAGTCCGAAAGCTTTCCGATTATACAGTATACATAAAAGAAACACGTCGCCATTAAACTTTAAAGTTAACGAAAAATTGCGCTACAAATATTAAAAGAATGAAAATAAAACCTTTCGCAAAGAATTTATTTTTATTTTTAATAGAATAAACAGAAACTATTTGCGAAAGGTTTTATTTTCATTCTTTTAATATTAAACTTTAAGTTCCTACTTCAATAGAAAATTGTTTTATTTCAAAAAGAAATATTGACGTCAAAAATAGTTTAAATTTATTTTAACAGATGGCGTGATAATTCATCGTATATAACCTGGTATCTTATACTCAGTGGTATATTCTGTGTGTGTATTTATTCCTTTCATCAGAGAGTACATCCTTCAGAGACTTCCAGACTTGTAAGGTATTTGTACAAGTACACTCATGGACAAAACTTAAGGAAGTTGTACCTTTCAACATGTATATCGGGATTCTGACAATAACTCTGAAAGATATTACAGTAACCTTTATTGAAGACACACGAGATAACCAAGTATGAACAAAAGGAAGTTGTACCTTTTGTATGTATATCGGGATTCAGACAATAACACTGAAAGATATTACAGTGACCTTTATTGAAGACACACGAGATAACCAAGTGTGAACAAAACTTAAGGAAGTTGTACCTTTCAGCATGTATAGCGGGATTCAGATAATAACTCTGAAAGATATTACAGTGACCTTTATTGAAGACATACGAGATAACCAAGTGTGAACAAAACTTAAGGAAGTTGTAACTTTCTGCATGTATATCGGGATTCAGACAATAACTCTGAAAGATATTACAGTGACCTTTATTGAAGACATACGAGATAACCAAGTGTGAACAAAACTTAAGGAAGTTGTACCTTTTATCATGTATATCGGGATTCAGACAATAACCCTGAAAGATATTACAGTGACCTTTATTGAAGACACATGATAACCAAGTGTGAACAGAATTGCCTCTGTCTTCTTCTTCAAAAAAACATATGACCGGCGACATCAATTTATGACATTCCATTTCCACAAGTTTTGTCCATGAGTGTATATATGTTTCCAATTTCATATAATTTTAAAACCACGCTGGATTTACATATACCTAGCTATATATGAAGATAGGTTTATATCAAAGAATTCAAGGTGAGGGGAAAGTCATCAAAAACACACCACAAGGAAACAAAACCACGGCGGCAATTACTCTACAGAATAGAGACAAAAAGCTAATCTACCTCCCTCTACTGGATTTAAATTACTTTCTTAATTATGTTCTTGACTGGTTTAATTTTGAAGTTTTTATGTACGGTAAGCTACAAACGGACTTAAAATCAAACTTTAAAGAACAGAATCAGGGAAGTGGTGGACAAATAGTATAAAACACCGAATTCTGACTGCAACGACCCGGGATCGAATCCAGGATTGGACACTTTTGTATCAAAAAGTATTTTCTTTAATGATATATAGCGATAGAGTTGTTTAACTTCCATAAAGCGTTAGAAAACAAGTTTTTTTTTTTCTTCTTATCCCTAGTACACGTGGTACAGGCCATGATAATCATGATGGGTAGTTAGCGACTGCTTTTACTGTAAACGCACCACTTGTCTACACATGTGAAAAGCAGTTCGACTTTGCACTTACAAATGTGCCAGTGCCCTCGTTTGGTTACTCGCACTCGCTGGGGGGGTTGGACTTTTGCAAGAATCGGAGGCCATCGGAGCATTTTTTTTTTCACAGAAAAAAGTGTCCAATGCGGGAATCGAACCCTGGTCGTAGTGGTACGAAAACCAAACGGTTTAACCAGCCTTCCACCGACCCCCCAGAGAACAAGGTAATCTCTAAGAACTAAAATTACATAACAATTTCCTTCCATAGTTAATTTGTATAGTTATGTTGAATACTTTGATTTCCTTTTCATTTTCCCTTCTCTCCTTTGTTTATGTTTCTTTTTTCTTTTTCTCCATGAAAATGATGTATGGCGAGTCCTTACAGGACGGAAATGTCCTAATAAAGCTGTTGTTGATTTTCTTCAATGGTCACCTATTCTTGAAAAAGTCCAACCCTACAAGCGAGTACAAGTGACCAAAAGGGGTCTCTGGTATACTTGTAAAGTCAAAATTCGATTTGATTTCTACATGTATAGATAGGTGGTGTTCTTACGGTAAAAGCAATCGCAAACTATCAATCATGATTATCATGGCTTGTACCATTAGTACTTGGAATAAGTAAAAAAAATAAAATACAAGCGAAAGAAATTACGGAATCAATACAGTGGAAGGCTTTTATCCTAATGAAATTACTTGGCACATTTTGTGATCTTTATTGAAGACACATGAGATAACCAAAGTGTGAACAAAATTGCCTCTGTATCCTTTTAAAGAAATTTCCACTTCCTTAAGTATTTTCGATGAGTGTATTTATTCAGTTAACCCAGGCTCCTGGAGCTACATACAGAAGTCGCGAACTACACAAGTTGTCCTTCTGACCTAAGTCTTCTTGGTTTTAGGTCGTGAATAAGGTTGAATTGTGTTTTGATCAATAATAAATTGCCTTGTTATCCTCCTGGTTCATTTATTCACTACGTGACACACTATCGCTGTTCTACACTAACTAAATACTTATTTACAATCATATTTACGTATCTGTAGGAGTTCAGAGTCATCAGTAAGTAAGTATTGAGATTCCAGTAGGAAGGAAGGCTTGTTGATGTCTTGTACCGGGCCATAAATCACCGGCGTACTCAGCATGCGCGGCCACGGCTTTAATTCCCTGGACCTACTGGCCTCTTGGGGCGTCCGTTTATTGGTCACATCCTTGTGTCTTCCTATAGTCTGTGTTGGCTTTTATTGGTCACATCCTTGTGTCTTCCTTTAGTCTGTGTTGGCTTTTATTGGTCACATCCTTGTGTCTTCCTATAGTCTGTGTTGGCTCTCTATTGGTCACATCCTTGTGTCTTCCTATAGTCTGTGTTGGCTCTCTATTGGTCACATTCTTGTGTCTTCCTATAGTCTGTGTTGGCTCTCTATTGGTCACATCCTTGTGTCTTCCTATAGTCTGTGTTGGCTCTCCATTGGTCACATTCTTCGTGTAAACATATAGCGTCTTCCAATAGCCTAGGTTATGTGTTGGCTCTCCATTGGTCAGATCTAATGTTGGTTTTTATTGGTCAGATCATTTTGGCTTTTTATTGGTCAGGTCATTTTGGCTTTTTATTGGTCAGATCATGTTGGCTTTTTATTGGTCAGATCATGTTGGCTTTTTATTGGTCAGATCATGTTGGCTTTTATCGACTATAGATTCTGTTGTCTTTTTATTGGTCAGATCATGTTGGCTTTTTATTGGTCAGATCATGTTGGCTTTTATCGACTATAGATTCTGTTGTCTTTTTATTGGTCAGATCATGTTGGCTTTCTATTGGTCACATCCTTACATATTGTGTTTTCCTATAGCCTAGGTCATGTTGGCTCTCTATTGGCCAGATTATGTTGGCTTTTATTGGTTATTGATTCTGTTGGCTCTCTAATGGGCATATTATTTTGGCCCTCTATTGGCCAGGTTATGTTGAATTCTATTGGCCACAAGTTATGTTGGCTTTCTATTGGTCAGGCTATGTTGACCCTCTATATTGGTCCAATAATGTTAGATTTTTATTGGTCAGGTCATTTTGGATTTTTTTTTTTTTTTGGTCAGGTCATGTTGTCTTTTTATTGGTCAGGTTATGTTGGATTCTATTGGCCACAATTCATGTTGGCTCTCTATTGGTCAGGCTATGTTGATTCTCTATATTGGTCCGATCATGTTTGATTTTTATTGGTCAGGTCATTTTTGTCTTTTTATTGGCCAGGTTATGTTGGATTCTATTGGCCACAAGTCATGTTGGCTCTCTATTGGTCAGGGTATGTTGTCTTTTTATTGGCTAGGTTATTTTGTCTCTCTATACTGATCCGATCATGTTTTCTCTATTGGTGAAGCCATGTGTGTTGACTTCAAATGGTCACGTTGGCTTTTTATTGGTTAGGTCACGTTGACTCTTTTTTAGAGCTCAATAATCGATGTGCCAAATACCTTATGCACCATCATAAGAACACGGATCGCCATGGGGGTAATCCATATATATTCTAAGATATTACAAAACGAGATATTAAGGGATAAAATCTGCTCAAAGGAAATATTGATATCAATCGATTGATATGAAATAAATCACAATTTCAATCTATCAAGCGGTCAAAGTAAAAATATCGGCAATTCAATATCATTTTTTTTATAATGGCAATAGTTAAATTTATTGGCTATTTGTCTGGGTCAAGTGGCCTTCAACAGATCGTGTAATGGACGATTCTCTAACAAACGACTCTATTAGAATCCTTCATTATACGGCAACTGTTGAAGGCCACAGGGCACGAAAGATAGCCAAGAATAATTCAATGAGGAAACGTCGTTTTAAATGTTATTGTGATTTGGTGATATTTCGATTTTTACGACCATTTAATATACACTCATGGACAAAAATTAAAGAAGTTGTACCTTTAAGCATGTATATCGGGATTCAGATAATAACTCTGAAATATATTACAGTGACCTTTATTGAAGACACACGAGATGACCAAATGTGAACAAATTTGTATGAGGTTGTACCTTTTAGAATGTATATCGGTATTCAGACAATAACTCTGAAATATATTACAGTGACCTTTATTGAAAACACGAGATAACCAAGTGTATATACACTCATGGACAAGACTTAAGGAAGCTGTACCTTTTAGCATGTATATCGGGATTGAGACAATAACTCTGAAAGATATTACAGTGACCTTTATTGAAGACATACGAGATAACCAAGTGTCTATACACTCATGGACAAAACTTAAAGGAAGTTGTGCCATTTAGTATGTTTATCGGGATTCAGACAATAACTCTGAAAGATATTACAGTGACCTTTATTGAAGACATACGAGATAACCTAGTGTCTATACACTCATGGACAAAACTTAAAGGAAGTTGTACCTTTTAGCATGTATATCGGGATTCAGACAATAACTCTGAAAGATATTACAGTGACCTTTATTGAAGACACACGAGATAACCAAGTGTATATACACTCATGGACAAAACTTAAAGAAGTTGTACCTCTTAACATGTATATCGGGATTCAGACAATAACTCTGAAAGATATTACAGTGACATTTATTGAAGACATACGAGATAACCAAGTGTCTATACACTCATGGACAAAACTTAAAGGAAGTTGTACCTTTTAGCATGTATATCGGGATTCAGACAATAACTCTGAAAGATATTACAGTGACCTTTATTGAAGACACACGAGATAGCCAAGTGTGAACAAAATTATCTTTCTCTCATTAAACAAATAACAGATAACAAGTAATTATCAAAGACTTTCTACTTTCATAAGTTTTGTCCATGAGTGTACCTATATACCTTATTATATATAAATCACATCAGAAATATATCTGCAGATCTTATTGAGATGATATGCAACATAGTAAATGAAAAAGAACTTATCAGTGATACGAATTTTCTTATAATCTTAGCTAAAAATAATTACTCCACCCAAATATATTACCAGTATTTCATCACCTAACTATTGCTTAGGGATTAAGAAATTTTTGTTTAGAATTGAAAGGAAATGGTGTTGTGAATAATAATGATATCCGGTGTGTGTTTTAAGGTAATTCTTTGAAGAGAGAGAGCTTCTAAGTACTGGTTACCTGGAGATAAGAAACCAAGGTAAGTTACGTAGAACTGCTATACAGACAGTATGCAAAGTTGATATAGGAAGTTGCCTACATTCAGGTAATCCATCCATAGAGCAATGCCCTTTTTTTCTGGCTCTTTCCATTAAAGAAAATTTGAAAAAATGAACATAAATCTTTAGAAGAGTCAAGCATTATAGCACTATAATGATCAAGAAAAAGGCATCTCCTTATCGTGTCAAATAAAAGTTGCTGATGGCTTGCGCCATCTATCGGAATAAATATCAACTATTCGTTGATTTTCAATTATTCCGTTGCACGATAAGGAGAGACCTTTTTCTTAATTTATCTACCTTATCCCAGTATAATTTCACATTTGTACTATTGTTTCACTATAATGATTGGTTCCTTTAAACTCATGGATACTTAAGAAAGTGGAAAGTCTTGATGTCGCTTTTTTGAAAGAGACAGAAGAAATTTTATTCACAACTTGTGTATCTTCAATAAAGATCACTGTAATATATTTCAGAGTTGTTGTCTGAATCCCAATATACATGCTGAAAGGTACAACTTCCTTAAGTTTTGTCCATGAGTGTATACACACTTGGTTATCTCGTGTGTCTTCAATAAAGGTCACTGTAATATCCTTCAGAGTTGTTGTCTGAATCCCAATATACATGCTGAAAGGTACAACTTCCTTAAGTTTTGTCCATGAGTGTATACACACTTGGTTATCTCGTGTGTCTTCAATAAAGGTCACTGTAATATCTTTCATAGTTATTGTCTGAATCCCGATATACATGTTAAGAGGTACAACTTCCTTTAGTATTGTCCATGAGTGTATACACACTTGGTTATCTCATGTGTCTTCAATAAAGGTCACTGTAATATCTTTCAGAGTTATTGTCTGAATCCCGATATACATGTTAAAAGATACAACTTCTCTAAGTTTTGTCTATGAGTGTATACAAACTTGGTTATCTCGTATGTCTTCAATAAAGGTCACTGTAGTATCTTTCAGAGTTATTGACTGAATCCCGATATACATGCTAAAAGGTACAATTTCCTTAAGTTTTGTCCATGAGTGTATACACACTTGGTTATCTCATGTGTCTTCAATAAAGGTCACTGTAATATCTTCCAGAGTTATTGTCTGAATCCGGATATATACATGCTAAAAGGTACAACTTCCTTAAGTTTTGTCCATGAGTGTATATTTTATTGTATTTTAGGGTCGTAATGAAAAGCCTTTTTTGGATTGAAATCTAGCTCAGTTTGATCGAAATAAGGAACAAATCGCTATAGTCTTAATTTATGGAATTGAGACAACAGTAAAGAGTAATTTTAACTTACAAGAATTTGTAGAGAAAAATGAAAGTAGGAGAACACCTATAACTTATATGTATATATTATATCAAGATAATCATAGCTCTATATGTACACATTTCCATATATATATATATGTTATAAATAAAGATGAATGAGATTTCTGTTGTATTTTGGAATTATCTTGAGGATTATGCTATGGAATTATTTGCTGGTTCTTTTTAGGACTAAATAGTATTGGTAATGCAGTCGTGGCAAAAATTTTGAAAGTAAAATAATAAAAATAGTAAAGATTTGAAATTGCTTTAATTTAACTTATGAGATATAGAAAAAAACATAATTTGGTAAAATTACTGCCTGGCTTAAGGCGAGTAGAACAAGGAAAACAAACGATTATTTACATATTGTACAAAGATTTGAGCCGGCCATCGGGGAAACAACAACAATGAGTTTTTATAGGGGAAGCGTGACATCTGGCGGTCGATTTAGCAGAGTATTTTCATCTATGAAATATAACCCTAAATAATACTATATTTTAATATAACATATATATATGCAAATTCGAGCTTTCTTTCCCCATAATTTTTTTCCCACTCCTTTTCTATATCTTTCAGGAGAATCTGTAAATAAGACTGAAGGTCTTAATAAAGGTATTCACTGATTGAATTGTAAAGTAAATCAATTATACGATTCTTTATTTTATTTATTTAAAATTAGTAACCTTTTGAGTACAAGCTCTTTATCAGGCAAAAATCCGCTTCTGATATTTCACCAGGTTAAACACCTTTTTGGTAAATTCGACTTATTCCATTACCCCTGTCATAGGATATTATGATATTGAAGCCGCCCCTGTACTGATGAGTGCCATAGCATGAAACCATGGTATAAAGGTTGTTGGCTGTTGTCTGAATTTGTCAAAATTGTTGTTGTAGCTTATTCTTCACCATTACCATTACGTTTTGTGCTGGGATGATAAACAAATGCATTGTTTTAAAGCATATTTGAAGGGAGAGGTGCTACTTACAGTATCAGAAGCTAAATGCATGCAAAAACATTACCTATATCAATGGAAACTATTTATATAAAGCGCTATTTGTTTTTTAATTTTACATATAAAACAACCTTCTAATACGGTCCTTATTGTGATGGAAATATATTGGGAAAGCTTGGCTCATCAGTGGTGAACACTCAGAGAAGTTTCACCAGTTTAATCTACCATACCGCTTTTTATAGCTTTCCTATTGTGTTGATTGATTCGGATTATAGATACGATACAGTAGTTTTTAAAACTTGGTTATAATATTTTAATGAAATATTTGAACTAATTTGACGCGTAGGATTCTTTTAAAAATAAATCAATTTTCTACTGCCTTTAAAGCAATAATAAAATAATGTGAGATCCTGACTCATCAGTAGTAAACCCTCCCAGCGGTTTATCATTGCAGTAAGGTCAGTAGGAAATTGAATCATTTTTAAAATAATCATACGCCTCAAAAATAGTCACAATTTTCCATAACAGATGGCGCGCTAATGCATCACAATAATATATAATGAAACTATGGGCATATAAGATTTGAAGACAGTAGAATTACATGTAAATTTTTCCATCGAGCAAAGCTCTTCCGCCAACAATTTAAACCGCTATTAATTTCATATAAAATGAAAGGATTTAAAAGCACGAATGTTTCTTTTATACATAATACAAACTTCTACTGTCCTTACTGCGATGAAAAATATATTGGGAGGGCTTGGCTCATCAGTGGTGAACCCTCCCAGCGGTTTCGCCAATTTAATTCACCAGACCGCTTCTAAGAGCTCTAATACTGTATTGGACGATTCTGCTTATATACGGAGCACTGAAGGATGGAATTTCAGAAATGGTTTTCAAGAAAACTATGGACATAAGCTTATAGGACAGTAGAATTACATTCAAATATTTGCATCGAACAATGCTTTTCCGCAAACAATAAAAACAAGGTGAGTTAGGTATAAATTAACACAAAGCAATAACGCGCCATCTATACATTGATGTAGGAGTGGCTGTATTAACAAAGTGGAATTTGTTTTTCACTCGCACATTGAGGATAATGCTAATTATGAAACAATGAGGATAACAGAACTGTGTTAAAGAACAATGGACTTCGACCCAGTTTCTTCATTGTTGGGAATTAATTTGGTTCAAAAAGGAGTGTTTCAGATTGGTTATTTCAGATTGGTTAATGGACAAGAAGATACTTTTTCTTAAAATCTGTTTTAAAATTTGAAATCAGAAAGCAATAAATCAGCTTTTTATTATGAATATTATCAATTTTTCCTAAATTTAATTGCTATCTATCGATCAAATTTGTAATGATGATATTTTTCGTAAAGATAGAGGCTGCCTGGCCGGAATTCATAGTTCTTGAAATAAAAGACACTTCAGCCAGTATGAATATTTTTATTATCTCGACGTTTCGACAAAAATCTTTTGTCCTCGTCAAGAGCGAACAAAAATTAAATCATTTGGCGTTAAAAATTATTCTAAGGCTGCCCTTGGGTTCTCACGTGATATTCCATAATTATTTTGGAAATGTGTTTCTTTTTACATAGATCATCAAATAATATCTCTACAGACTTTCATGCATTTTTTTCGACAGAATTAGAGATTTACTTTAAAATGAAAAAAAATCACAATTTAACTATCATTTTTTATTTAAAATACATACACTCATGGATATAAAACTTAAGGAAATGGAAAGTCTTTGCTGTTGCCGGTCGTCTTGGTTATCTCGTGTGTCTTCAATAAAGGTCACTGTAATATCTTTCAGAGTTATTGTCTGAATCCCAATATACACGCTAAAAGGTACAACTTTCTAAGTTTTGTCCATGAGTGTATACACACTTGGTTATCTCGTGTGTCTTCAATAAAGGTCACTGTAATATCTTTCAGAGTTATTATCTGAATCCCAATATACACGCTAAAAGGTACAACTTTCTAAGTTTTGTCCATGAGTGTATACACACTTGGTTATCTCGTGTGTCTTCAATAAAGGTCACTGTAATATCTTTCAGAGTTATTGTCTGAATCCCAATATACACGCTAAAAGGTACAACTTTCTAAGTTTTGTCCATGAGTGTATACACACTTGGTTATCTCGTGTGTCTTCAATAAAGATCACTGTAATATCTTTCAGAGTTATTGTCTGAATCCTGATATATATTCTAAAAGGTACAACTTCCTTAAGTTTTGTCCATGAGTGTATACACCTGGTTATCTCGTGTGTCTTCTATAAAGATCACTGTAATATCTTTCAGAGTTATTGTCTTAATCCCGATATATATGCTAAAAGTTACAACTTCCTTAAGTTTTATCTCCTTGAGTATACAAGCTTTTCCAACCGAGATTCAATATTCTTTAGGCTGAAATCAAAGATATATATACTACTTCCTTACATATATTTTTTCGATATAAGATTGTAGAAAAACGTTTCTTATTTGAAAACTTTCATTTTGAATTTAAAAAAAAAGATACTCTCATTGTTAACAAAAATGGTTTATCATTCAAATAGCATTCTCAAATTGACCTTAAATTATGAATAAATAGACTTAAAAATTAATTCATATTTCAAAGAGAGAAAACTGGGGAATTAAGCCCTTATTACGTGGTGTGTTCCAGTTCACAAATGAGGTTAAGTTTACCATTTTGATGGCTTCAAGTTTGTAGAGAAGAACTTCCTGCTGAGGGGTTTATAGGATTCGACGTTTGGAAGCACGGAGTGGTTTACGAGCATGTTATTTACATGGATTCTAACAATAAAATTGATGTTTTAGTTAATTGTTGCATTAAGAAATTTTTATAGCCTCTCTCTCTCCCCCCAAATCGAGTTCCCCTCTCAGGAGAAGGAGCTCGAGGATTAGGTAGAGACGATTTTACCCAATTTATTTATTTATTTCAATTCAAAACGCTATGTCCCCCTAGGGACACTTGCGCTAAATGTACATACAAATATAACAAAGAAAATATTCAACATGGAAAGATACACAGAAAGCGACTTAGAAAGATTCATTAATATTATTTACATATAGAGATCTTCTTTGAATTTTATTTACAGTTACATCATTAAATTAAAAAATATATACATATATACACACATATACACGCATACACCTATATGTTGTTTACAACCACAAGATATGTCCAATATTTCCTTGAGATCGTTTCATCAAAAAGACCATTTTTCTTAATGAAATCCAAAATATATTTACAAAGAAAATTACCCAATTGAACGATGAATTATTCTTAGGCCCCTTATACGAGGATATTTTTAAGGACGACATAATGTGCGCGGTTCTATACCGCCCTGAGAGGAAGGATGTCCTCTCTCGCCTGAACACAAGTCTGTGCGAATTCCTCAACATTGCCATTGAGCATGTTGGGAACAACACAATAAGCAAGGTCCACACTCAGGACGGCTTGTAGCTCCTGATCCCGACGTCCCTTCAGAGAAGGCTTCGTCTCTGATGTAAATATGTTATATTTCTATTACAATAACAAAGTATTTTTCTGTAAATTTATTATTTTGCTATAGACTAGAAGTCAATAAAGTTGCTAATGGTCATTGTCTCTCCTCAGTGACGAAGCATGCGATCCACGTATTCTTCGTAGATCACGAAATACGTGGTGTCGCTGGAGACCCGCTGGCGATTCTCCACCAAACTCGGCAGCGGTGGCTGAGGCGGTATGTAGTATGTATTTTATTTTAATTTTTCGTTTTATAATCATCTTCTTCATTATTATTGTAAAGATAGAGGTAACCTAGCCGGCATTCATATTTCTATAAAAAATAGACACTTCGTCCAGTTAGAGTTTTTTATTTTCTCAACGTTTAAACAAAAATCTTTTGTCGAAACGTGTATAAAGGTCACTGTAATATCTTTCAGAGTTATTGTCTCAATCCAGGTTCAACTTCCTAAGTTTTGTTCACACTTGGTTATCTCGTGTGTCTTCAATAAATATCACTGTAATATATTTCAGAGTTATTGTCTGAATCCCGATATACATGCTGAAAGGTACAACTTCCTTAAATTTTGTCCATGAGTGTATACACACTTGGTTATCATGTGTCTTCAATAAAGGTCACTGTAATATATTTCAGAGTTATTGTCTCAATCCCGATATACATGTTAAAAGGTACAACTTCCTTAAATTTTTGTTTATAAGTGCAAAATATTGGTAAATATGTAAAAAGAAGTTATTTTGAACTAGTACTGAAGTATTAAAAAAACATCAAAATATTTGACACATTTATCCTTGTAGTATATATTGGTTGAACCCTAACGCGTCTGCGTGTTACAAAATATAATTTTATATATATAAATATATATATATTATTATTCTGAAAAATAGTGAGAAAATCATATTTAAATATTCAGATGATAAAAAGACATATTGGATTGAATAAAAGATTTATTTGCCAATGTATGTATTTTTATTAATATTTATGTAATAAATATTTATATAGCGATTTAATAAAATGAAAGAAGACAAGTTTCTTTAATTATTTAACGACGCAAGCTTTCGGGCAAAACCCCTTCAACAGGCAAGCTGAAGCATAAATACGACACTATGAACTTTTTGCCCGAAAGCTTGCGTCGTTAAATAATTAAAGAAACATGTCTTTTTTTTTTCATTTTATTAAATCGCTACATATCTTACTGAGAAGAATCTTCTATATCTAATTTCTAAATATTTATTGAATATAAAATATATATCAAAAGTATTTATAAAAAAAGAAGAAGAGAAAGTATTGTTTACTTTAAATATAGAAGAGAAATATTTTGGGTTCAAATTAAAATGTATTTTATAGAAAAATATAAATTATATTTCAAAGAAAAAGTTAAATTTCTAAAACTACTAACTTCTAAAGAGAACGATACAAGAACCAGATTGTTATTGAGATTTATAATAAACATAACTCCAATACAGTCCTCCAAATCGTCCAATACAGTATTAGAGCTCCGAGAAGCGGTCTGGTGGATTAAATTGGCGTAACCGCTGGGAGGGTTCACCACTGATGAGCAAATCCTCCCAATATATTTTTTCATCGCAGTATAGCAGTAGAAGTTTGTATTATGTATAAAAGAAACACTCGTGCTTTTAAATCCTTTCATTTTATAACTCCGCCTTTGCCAGTCCCAAGCCCGGATGAAAAAGGAGGAGGGGGAGCAGTAACAAGCTCACTAAAAAACCTGGGCTCAGCTAGCCCGGCTGATAGTACCTTTTAAGGGCTCCTAATCCAGGGATATAGGATGAGCAGCATTTGTACTCCATGTTAGGAGCGGCTGCACATGGCGTCTGTTCCTCATGTCAGAGGCAGCTATTTCTTTTGGAGCTAAGTCGGCCTGTCACTGAGTAGTGCTCCCAGTCTTAATTACAAAGGCAGACGCATTCTACTTCACCCAATTATGATGGTTGTCAAACAGACACCATCAAGGGTCACAACTTGATACCTTAATATGATTGAATGGAGATAAGAAAGAAGAAGATAATAAAAATACAGAAAACATTCCAATGTTTGAATTTATCCTTATGAATTTGAGATTACCGTAACAAAGTGCGCCATTTTTCAAATATGACAAAGAAACGGCCAACGGTATTATCTGTGGCAAGTGTTTACAAACAGAACTCGTTGATAGGGACGTTGATCTGATAGACTGAACGAACACGTGGAATCTATTTGGAACAAAATACCTTTCTATCAATATCCTCTTTTAACTTAATCAAAATATAAAAAACCCAATTTGTACTTTAATAAAATTTAGAGGTAACCCTGATGTTTACCAAACTAGCATTAAAACTCCGCCTTTGCCGGTCCCAAGCCCGGATGAAAAAGGAGAAGGGGGAGCAGTAACAAGCTCGCTGAAAAACCTGGGTTCAGCTGGCCCGGCTGATAGTACCCTGTAAGGGCTCCTAATCCAGTGATACAGGATGAGCAGTGTTTGTACTCCATGTTAGGAGCGGCTGCACATGGCGTCTGTTCCTCATGTCAGAGGCGGCCATTCATTTTGGAGCTAAGTCGGCCTGCCACTGAGTAGTGCTCCCAGTCTTAATGACAAAGGCAAGACGCATTCTACTTCGCCCAGTGTGGCGATAAGAAAGAAGAAGAAGACATTAAAATCTTCTTTATTATTTCTTACCTACTATATAACCTTTATTATGATACATTAGCGCGCCATCTGTTATCAAAATTCGAAACTATTATAGACACGTATGATATGAACCCTTCTAGCGGTTTCGCCAGTTTAATCTACCATACCGCTGTTATATATAACCTATATAACTATAATTGAGAGAAGTAAAAAGAGTTTGATATTCGTCGTTAGGACTGTGATCCTTTCTCAGTAGCAGCAAGCTGACTTAGTTTCAGTATTGAATGACCTTTGGCATTAGAAACTAGCTGTTCCTAACTTGAAGACGCTGCTCATACAGTAGCCATGGCTTAGTAACCCTTTTACAATGGTACTAACATATACAAACTGAAAGTTTTAAGTACCAAACACACAAACAGTAACTTTTTTACATAGTTATACGTTATGTTGTGTAATAGAAAGGTATTGGGCACTGATTAGTATAAAAAAATATTTATAAAGAATAGGTAGCTAAAAGAAAATATCCTAATCCAAATAAATTAATAGTATGTGACTTTTCGGTAACAACGCTGTTACTGAAACGTCACATACTATTAATTTATTTGGATTAGGTCTTTGTTACCGAACGTCACACACTATTAAACTATTTGGATTTGATCTTATTTTCTTGTAGCTACAATCTATAATACAAATTGTGATTTATCAATAAAGAATAGGTAATTTCAGTCGTATTCAGGATTCAGGTTGTTTATGAGAGCTTATGAAAATACGCCAGTACAGTTTTTAGCATTCAAGAAACAAAAAAGTGTCAATAAACGACAAGCTCTATGTATTGAAGTCTAACAACCAAATGTGCTAGACTCTTGGAAGTTATTAATGTTGAAAGGTTGTTAATTTGGAGATGATGGGATGATGAGTCGAGATAATGGGTGGAAGTTGGATAGAAAAACGGTCGATCGTTGAACGTTGTTTTACACAATCATCGAGAAAATTGTTTTAGGGAAGATAAGTCGTTTAAATACGTTAGGTTTTTGAACCCTTTTTGTTTGGGAATGTTATCTATGGAAAGCTGTTTTATGGATTCAACTAGAAACTGTCTTAGGAAAGATAAGTCTAAGGAATATATCTGCTACAATACCTTAGAGTTAAAGTACATTACTCCATTGAACCTATTGTTTGGGAATATTATCTATACATTGAAACATTATTTTATGGAATCATCTAGAAACAGTCTTAGGGAAGATAAGTCTAGGTAATGTCATCTGCTACGATACCATAGACATAAAGTACATTACGCTGTCCAACTCTTGCTTGGGAATGTTGTCTATGGGAAGGTTGTTTTAGAGAGAAAACCCGTGAGTCTATTGACAGTTGGGCTATAGATCACGTCTATGGACCGCTGTACTTGTCTGAACAGTGGCGAATATTCTTTTAAAGTAAGTAGTATTACAAAAGACTCTGATAGTTGTTCATATTTTTTAGCGTTACACTGAGATAAATGGTGTGTCGGATATATGACATCTGTTTCTATTGAATGGGTTAGTCTTAGATTGTGTGACGTGGTTATCGCGGTTTGAAGGTAGCGATGATATAAAAGAATAAGAAACAAAGGAAGGTTGAACTCACCTAGCATCTTGACCACAGCCCTCCTAGAGCCGCAGTTGGAGCTTCCCGCTGACGGACTCTTGTGGACCGATCCATTGGTGGAAGCTCTGGACACGGAGCGACGTAGTTCGAGTCCAATTGCCACGTAGAGATACGAGATGACGAGCATGGGGAGAATGAAGAAGAGTGCTGTGGAGATAGTGAAGGAATGTGCCAACGGCCATTTGATGGTACAGCGCTCCGATCCTGGTACCTCTGGCAAGTCCACCAGTCCAAACTGTGCGGCCAATGGAACAGCTCCCAGAGCCGCAACAATCCACAAAGCTGCTAACACCCGTCCAGGATGCGTCCCCGTACCACGAAGCGCTCTCAACGGATGACAAATGGCAACGTACCTTTCTACTGTAAACGCTGCAATGGTCAAAATGGAAGCATTCGTGCTTGTTTCGGAGACCAACCCACGGAAAACACACATCGCTGCACCTAGCGGGTAGGGATATCGTATCCAGAGTTCGTAGAGTTCCTGAGGCAGTCCCAATATGAGAAGAAGGAGATCGGAGACTGCCAAACTGAAGAGATAGACGTTAGTTGCCGTACGCATATGTCTGTTACGAGCTATAACGAGACAGGTAGCGATGTTACCGGTCACTCCAGTAGCCAGGAGTAACGTATAAACTGCCGTCATGGGAACCACGGTGGCCAGTGGGTGACGCACCGGACCCAGGGCCGCGAGCTCCGCAGACGTGTTGCTGGTGTCCATCACGACTGCCGCGCCGCGTAGCGCCCGAAATATTTCCTTCTCATCGATCTTAGTCCAAACTTTCTTCGCCAGGGCGCGTTCGCGTCGCCAAAACTTCGTGCGCGCGCTCTCCTCCTCCACTTTCATCCAAAACTTTCCACATGGAGAGCAATTCCTTCTTTTTTCTATCATTTCTCACTTGACTTTTTAACAACTTCGTGGAATCTGTAGTTCTGCAATTTCTATAGCAATTTTATAAACATCCTGTCTTGTCAATGAAAGAAAGAATTTGTCTTGAATTTGACGATACTTCTTGACACTTGATTGAAATTGCTTTTTGCCATCAACAAGTCCAATCTTCTTAAGATGTTCTGAGTGCAATTTGGCAAGTAATGTGAGATCTTGGCGATTCCCATTAATTCTCCAAGTGTTTTACCAGAGATGGCAATACCGTGGTTAATGTTTGACTTCCATTTGTAGAGTTTTATTTCCACTGGATCCATTCAGTTCAGTGATGACTATAATTAATACAATACACACAATATCTATAAAATACTTTTATTATTCCAATTTATACACTCATGGATTAAAGGAAGTGGAAAGTCTTTTGTGTGTCACCGGTTATCTATTTTTTTTTAAGGAGACAGAGATTGTTCACACTTGGTTATCACGTGTATATTCAATAAAGGTCACTGTAATATCTTTAAGAGTTATTGTCTGAATCCCGATATATACATGGTAAAAGATACAACTTCCTTAAGTTTTGTTCACACTTGGTTATCTCGTATGTCTTCAATAAAGGTCACTCTAATATCTTTCAGAGTTATTGTCTGAATCCCGATATACATGCTGAAAGATACAACTTCCTTAAGTTTTGTTCACACTTGGTTATCTCCTATGTCTTCAATAAAGGTCACTGTAATATCTTTCAGAGTTATTGTCTGTATACCGATATACATGCTAAAAGGTACAACTTCCTTAAGTTTTGTTCATGAGTGTATATCTTCCATTCATATTTTAACTATAGCTAAAGAAAGGACAATATTCCAAAGCTCCCAATAAAAAAAAATACATAATAAATAAACGTATAGTGTGTGGTGAGTTTTATTTAAAACGTTCCTCAACAGTGTATATGAGAAATATCACTGATAGCGTTAATAAGTTAGAAAACGTTATGGAAGAGGGGTAAACATGTTTTATAAACATTGTATCTATATATTGAATCTTTCCAGTTGATCTCGAGGACCACGTCATCACCGTCTCCTTAGCGGCGAAGTACGCGATCTACGTATTCTTCGTAGATCCGGAAATACGTGGTGTCGCTGGAGACCCACTGGCGATTCTCCACCAAACTCTGCAGCGGTGGTAGAGGCGCCATATTCATTGTACATAGTGTTATGTTTCCTATTCATGATAAAATTGTGAAAAAAGTTTTAAAATTACAAATATTTTCTCACAATGAGTATATTTTTATTGAAAAAAAAAAACACGCAATCGATTAACACTTGGAAGCTAGCGTTTTTTTTTTTTTCAATAAAAAGACACTCATTGTGAGAAAATATTTGTAATTTTAAAAATAGTGTTATGTATATAATAATCCTTTTAAAATAGTACAGACTGTGCACCTTTGCGTGTATTGACAAGATTTCAATAAAATTATTTTAATTGTCAATTGTCTATATATTGAATGTACTTTTAATATTTAACGATTAACCTTTTATTTTCTTATTATACTCATTCTATTATTCCGTTCATCATTACTCTTCATAATTCACCCTTTCATACCTCATCCAAAAAAGGTTAGAAATAGTTAATATTTCACCTTGAAATAAATTTTGATTTTTCATTGAAAAGAAACTCATGCGGTGTAACTTCAAGTGTCGTTTTAGAATCACAAGCCGCAGTGTATTATATTGTATTATAAGTTACTTTATGTATTATTTGTGAACGGAAAAATACGTCCAGGGTAGCCTAGTGGACATGGCATCTGCCCGGTAAGCGGAACATTGTGGGTTCGATTCCCATCCCTGGACACTTTTATTTTTCCGTTCATCATTACTCTTCATAATTCACCCTTTCATACCTCATCCAAAAAGGTTAGAAATAGTCAATATTTCACCTTGAAATAAAATTTTGATTTTTAATTGAAAAGAAACTCATGCGGTTTAACTTCAAGTGTCGTTTTACTCATTCTATTATTGTAAAACGACATTTGAAATACTATCCCGCATGTGTTTCTTTTCGGCGAAAATTCAAAACCCATTTCAAGGAGAAATAACGATTATTTCTAACCTTTTGGATAAGGTATGAAAGGATGAATTGTGAAGAGTAATGATAAATGGATGATAATCGTTATTTCTCCTTGAAATGGGTTTTGAATTTTCGTTGAAAAGAAACACATGCGGGATAGTATTTCAAATGTCGTTTTACAATCACAGGCCGCATTATATTGTATTGCTTATTTATCATTACTCTTCACAATTCATCCTTTCATACCTCATCCAAAAGGTTAGAAATAATCGTTATTTCTCCTTGAAATAAATTTGAATTTTCGTTGAAAAGAAACACATGCGGGATAGTATTTCAAATGTCGTTTTACAATCACAGGCCGCATTATATTGTATTGTATCATTCTATTATACACCTTCCCCTGATTAGAATGACAGGAAGTCATTGAAATGTCGTGAGTTAAACCATTGGTAGATGTGGTAGCGTTTTTTCTCTGAATCAACTTCTAACCGACAAATGAATTTCAGAATTGGTGATTGTAATTATTCCACTCTAGGCTTACTAGTAATAAACAAAACAAAAAAATAGTTCAATTCATGAATCAACCTAACTTAAACTAACTTAATGTAACCTAACTGAATCTAGATGGAAATTTTGCCGGGAGGTTATTGATCTAAAAAGACAAAGTTAAGCTCTCCCGTCAAAATCTCTCCCGGTGACGGTCAATAGATGTTGTTTGGCTTTGACGTCTATTTTGATGGGAGAGGTAACTTATCTGAATCTAACCTAATGTACTAATATAGTAGGCGGTAACTTGTCACTAGTGGTTCGCAGAAATGAGTATCATACTATAATTCTTTGGGGAAAATCGAGATTGAGATTGAAACTGATTTACAATGTTCATATAAGATTATATATGGTTAAATAGAGAATAAATATGATTATATAATGATGAATATAGGAATAAATAGATAAATAGGGAGAAGAGAGAAGTCTGACCACATCCCCTGGACCCTTGGAATATTTGATCAAATTCTGGTTCAAGGTGACTAACGTAATGGCATCCATTTTCCACTGTAGATGGAGACTACTACAACAACCATAATTCTTATTAAGGGAGAAAAATTTCCCTGTTTAATATTCGAAAAGGGAGGGAGGGGTGGGGAGGAAATGTGCAAACATTTTGAAATCAAATACATTAATCTTATCACATCGAATTCATTCTTTTTATCTAAATGACCTTGGTCATGTGTCAAATATATTATGTGGAATATTCTCCCGTATCATAGAATACTATGTCCTTCTACCTCTCTCTCTCTCTCATTCTAATATTCAATCTCCATGACAGAGAAATGTTACTTTGGTAGATCTCGGGACAACCTTACCCCGATTTCTAGACAGAATCTAGCGCTCAAAGTATAAAATACACTCATGGACAAAACTTAAGGAAGTTGTACATTTTAGCATGTATGTCAGGATTCAGACAATAACTCTGAAAGTTATTACAGTGACCTTTATTGAAGACATACGAGATAACCAAGTGTGTATACACTCATGGACACAACTTAAGGAAGTTGTACCTTTCAGCATGTATATCGGGATTCAGACAATAACTCTGAAAGATATTACAGTGACTTTTATTGAAGACACACGAGATAATCAAGTGTGAACAAAATTGTCTCTGTCTTCTTAAGAAAATAGGCAATCGACGACATCAAAAATTTTAAACTTCCTTAAGTTTTGTTATGAGTGTAAATATATCTTACATTTTCGATAACAGATGGGGAACTAATACGTGTAAATAATATCATTCCTTTGTTCATTTCTCTCATTTGTTTTAGTAACCATCGACTAAATGTCAATATATAAGGTGGGATCAATAAATAAGGTGAATTATAATTTATTAAAAAAATAAGAACGATATTAAAAATTAGGACTTGATTTATTCAAAATAATCACCTTGGCTTTCTATACATCGTCTTCATCGTTCTGGCAACTTGTAAATACCCTCTTTATAGGCACTCTTAGGAAGCGTGTGAAAAAAATCTTGCACCATTTTCTGGACATCTTCATCCGAGTCAAATCGCTTTCCCTTTAACTCCTTCTTTAGTAGTCCAAAAAGGAAATAGTCAGAGGGAGCTAGGTCTGGACTATATGCAGGATGTGTGTGTGTGTTCTAAAACTTCAAAACCTAATTTAATGATTGTAGATACAGTTTTACATGATGTATGCGGCCTTGCATTATCATGAAGGAAGATAACACCTTTACTAAGCTTCCCTCTTCTTTTGTTTCTTATACCGGGCTTTAGCTTATTCACAAGAATGTCACAATAAAGGTCGCTGTTCATACGTTGCCTTGAGGATAAAAAATCAAAACAGATTGGTCCATCAACATTCCAAAAAATTGTTAACAAAACTTTACCGGCCGAACGTTGAGACCTGAGGAACATGTAATTCGTCGATTTTTGGACTCGTTAACCCATTTATAAATGTTTTTTTGAGACAAACAAGACTCACCATAGATATTTTTCATTATTTGACATATTTGAAATGTTTGAATACCTTCTGCATTCAAGAAACGAATAACTGCACGTTGGTCAAGGGAGCTTCCATTTTAGTTTATTTATAAGTCTCGCGCCGCGCGTGGGAGAAAAGAACAGAACACCTTAAATAGTCTCTCGATGTTATATTTTAACTAGCCGAATGACCCGGGCAACGCCCGTGTTTTACCCGATTGAATGTTTTGATTCAAATACTATTTGTTACAATTATAAATTGGCGCCTTAAATAAATGCATATGTTAGTTAATAACTATAGCCTATGTGCTTTATCTGTCTATGTACTGTTGGCTTCCGTAGGCGTCTCTTACTGGGAAAAAGAAAGAGAGGATTCCATTTAGTTATTAACTAATATATGCATTTATTTAAGGAGCGACCCGCTCCAACACAATAGTTACAAAAACGAAAGAGCGAGTGGGGAGGGGGGGGGGGGGCAAAGGTGGCGTGATCGTAGCCAACCAATAGGAGAGCGCCATTCCAAAAAAAAAAAAGCAAACGGTGACAGAGATGAAAAATTATTAAGAACGCATGACGCTCGTAACTGTATATAGAATATTCTGTGGTTTAAATTATTTTTGCTTTTTTAATTTTTAAGAAATAAGATAATTCACCTTATTAATTGATCCCCCTTTGTACTTCTTTAAATTGTGTTTTCACAGACTTTCCAGTGAGCTCTCTCTAGTTCAAAGTTCTCTGTGTATGAAACGAGGTTAGCAGATGTTAGGATGGTTTGTATCCAGCTGGATCATCCTGTTTTCTAATCACGTCCATTCTGTTATGTAACGATATTTGTTTGTCGATGTTTCTTTTGGCTATTTGATCATACAACTGTATTTTCCTTATTGGGATATTATGATGCATTAGCGCGCCATCTGTTATGAAAATTCAATACTATTTTAGACGCGTATAATTCTTCTAAAAATTAAACAATTTCTACTGCCCTTACTGCAATGGAAAAATTAATGGGAGGGCCTGGCTCATCAGTGGTGAACCCTTCCAACGCTGGGAGGGTTCACCACTGATGAGCCAGGCCCTCCCATTAATTTTCCTATTGTAGTAAATAAAGTAATAATTGTTTAATTAAAAAAAAAGAAGAATCATACGCGTCTATTGAGATATGTTATATGTTTTAAAAATGATTTATTTTTGTAAGAATAAGTTATGAATACATTTTTTAAAAACGTTCCTATTTGTATATTGACAACAGAGTATTGTTATCATTGACTTATTATTTATTTATCATCATCATACGTGTATATAAGCGAGACAAAATAAAGAACTATCATCATCTTGTATCACATGCTTGACTTTCCTAATTCCTACCATGCCATCGTGGATATAACAATTCCTTTTACAAGTACAGTCAAACCTGCCTATAGCACCCTTTCTAAATAGCGCCTTCCTCTCTATAGCGCCCGATTTTAAATACATAGTACGATGCGATTTACATTAAAAGTGACCTGTCTATAGCACCCCCTCTCTATAGCACCCTATTTTGGTGAGTCCCAAGAGGGACAGACTATAGACAGGTTTAACTGTACTTTATCATCATATTCGTTATCACTTTTATGTTTTCTGGACAAGTTTATGACGCTCCGAAAGCCGAAGTTTTTTTTTTCTTTTGTTAACTCTCGCTCCTATGCATTTAATTACATTTTAGAAAGATGAAAACTAATACAAAAGTGTGAAATTGTACTATCAAGTGGATAAATTAAGGAAAAAAAACTTATTCTGATGGTTTTTGGGCAATTAAGAAAGAGTATTTGACCAATTCTGAAATAATTAGAAATCAAAGATCAGTTGATATTTATTCCGACAGATGGCGCGAGTCATCAGTAATTTTCATTTTGACGATCAGGAGACACCTTTCTCTTAATTTATCCACTTATGGCATCCCTTGGCATACTTTGTAAGTGCAAAAGTCGAACTTATTTTACATGTTTAGAAATATGATGCATTTACAGTAAACGTATTCGTTAACTACTACCCACACTATGGATTAATATGGTCTTTACCATGTGTGTATTAGGGATGATAACAATAATAAAAATACACTCATGGACAAAACTTAAGGAAGTTATACCTTTTAGAATGTATATCGGGATTCAAACATTAACTCTGAAATATATTTGATACACAGTTACCTTTATTGAAGACACACGAGATAACCACGTGTGAACAATATTGCGTCTGGATGGCGTCTGGTTTTAGGCGTCTATTTTGACGGGAGAGGCGACCCTTGTCTTTTTAGAATATTGCCTCTGTCTCCTTAAAAAAATAAGAAGAAAACAGACAACAGACGACATTTAAAGACTTTACCCTTTCTAAAGTTTGGTCCATGAGTGTAGACATGTGTAGACATGTGATGTACTTACAGTAAAAGGAGTCAACTATATATATATATATACTACCCACAATGATTATAATGGCCTGTACCACGTGTACTAGGTATGATAATAATTTTAAGAAATATTATAAAAAATAATATAGAAATAGAAAGATTGGTCTGAAATGTACAAAGAAGAATCTACTACCACTCGAAAGATTTATAACTATAAAAAGAGAAAAATGTATTCCAGATGACATTTGGTCGTTTTATTTCCAGTAAATGTCAGCGAGGGATGACCCAGGGATATGAAGAAGGTAAGAGTGACATTTAAAGATGTCGCAATGAAATTTTTTATAAAGGTCGCGACAGTGATTCAAGGTTAGAAGGAACGATTTGGATTGAGCGTATTTCTAATCTTTTTATTTATATTGTTGGAGACGTTGAAGCATGTGCCATGTTCGTACTCTACTTCGCTGGATAACCACACGTTTGTTTTATTTTTGAAAAATACAAATTCGTGATT
This sequence comes from Cordylochernes scorpioides, assembly GCA_030710605.1. NCBI lineage: Eukaryota > Metazoa > Arthropoda > Arachnida > Pseudoscorpiones > Chernetidae > Cordylochernes > Cordylochernes scorpioides. Next base: position 72,223,364 of record CP092879.1, on the reverse strand, counting down.
AAATGATTTTATTTCTTAAATATATATGGCGCGTTATTGCTTTTTAATTAATTAATGTATATTAGTAAATTAAATTTTATTGCCATCTATCGTTAAATTTTTACACAAATATATTTACTGACAATGCGTTTCTTTTAAATATCATCAAATAGTCTGTAGAGATAATATTTGATGATATCTAAAAGAAACGCATTGCCAGTAAATTTATTTGTGTAAAATTTTAATTAATGTATAACTGTCCTTATAACAAATGAAGACATTAAAACGCGAATGTTTCTTTTCACAAATAAATCAAACTTCTATTGTCCTTAATGCGATGAAAAATACATTATTAGAGCTATATAAAAGCGGTTAATTATTCCAGAATAGAGTCCAAATACCCTTTCTTCATCATTCAATAGAAAAGCCAACTCCTCAATAAAGTAAATTCTTAAAAAAGACATCTCTACCGATCGTGCAACTAAAAGTTACTGATGGTTTGCACCATCTGTCGGAATAAATATCATCTAAAAGTTAATTTTAATTATTCCTTGATTAATAAAGAAAAAGGTATTTGGACAATTATGGATAATTAAAAAAAAAAAAAAAAATCAACGATTAGTAGATATTTTTTCCGATGGATGGCGCAAGCCATCAGCAACTTTTAAGTTATACTATCAGGAGATGCCTTTTTTCTTAATATATCCACCTTATACCAGTACAATTTCATTTTTGTACTATTTCCCCCTTTAAGGAATTGTTTATATCATCATTATGTAAGGACCAGTCAACAAGTGAATGACTTTGAGACGAAGAGTAAAGCCAGTTCTGCAGACTTTTTATTATAAATAGACAGCTTCATGCAGCTTGAGGAACTACACTACTATACGACTTGATTTACATCAATGTAAATAATAAGTTACTTTAGAACTCATTGTAAATAGCTCAACTTGATCAACTTTCTCTCTCCACGATACTAATTATTACAGATAACTTCATTAAATCAACTTCCATCATTGCTTAACATACTGTAAATAACTACCTTGAGATTTATTCTATCTGCTTATGTTGTTGCTTATTTGTTTAATGTATATGTTTATTTAATGATCTTTTTCTTAATTGTTTATTTTCTTTTTGACAATTCTGTTACCTACTCTACTACAATTATTGTAAATAGTTCACGCGCAATTATCCAGATCGGATATAGCGTGTCTTGTTTGCAACTGGTAATAATAAAGCCAGTTCAATTTCTATGTAAATAACACAAGATGATTATTATCTTACCCAATTGGGAGAATCTGTATGGGGAAAATCCCTAATAAATACTTTTGTGTGTGTATTTCCCCCTTTAATATAAGTTTGAACGATCTTAAAATATGATACGATATGGAAGATAAGCTAATAAATACGGGGCCATACATTCAATCTAGACAACAGACCTACCTGCAGCCACTACTGTAATATACCGTTTAAGTCAGAAATCTTCGAATCCCACATATCACAGTATCAACAGGAGACATCCCAGAACAATTCTGTCATATTTCAAATCAAGATTAAACAGCCATCATTTAGTATACCTTTCCTCCCCATGCTCATTCTCAGTTGTAACTTCACCTGTTGAAGAGCGGGAGAGCTCGAAAGCTCGCGTTGTTTTTGTAATAAAGAAAGATATTACGTAAGTTTTTTATATATTTTATAGATTTTTTTTTTAATATTTTATAGAAGGGGGTCAGTGGAAGGCTGGTTAAACCGTTTGGTTTTCGGCCACTACGACCCGAGTTCGATTCCCGCATTGGACACTTTTTTCTGATTTAAAAAAAAATGCTCCAATGACCACCGATACTTGAAAAAGGTCCAACCCCACCAGCGAGTGCATGTAACTAAAACGGGGCTCTGGCACATTTGTAAGTGCAAAAGTTGAACTGCTTTTCACATGTGTAGACATGTGGTGCGCTTACAGTAAAAGCAGTCGCTAACTACCCACAATGATTATCATGGACTGTACCACGTGTACTAGGGATAATTTGAAAAATAAATTATAGAAAAAAGCTAAAATAAAATGCTAAAAAGTTCTATATATAGCCCTAAAAGATCAAGCACCCACACATTATGAAGTGGAGCAAGCAATAAAGACGAGAATGACCATTCGTTGCGGTCTAGTTCAACTTTATTTCAGCTCTCCTCAAACTTCTTTCTTCTAATTCAATTCTCTCTTTAGAACAATGGTGCCTAACTTAGGTATAAAGTTTTACTTTTTATATATCCACACTCACTTTCTAACGTTTTCTATGTTATCTGGTATAGAACGATACGATCTAACTTATAAAACATAAGATTTTTTAGCAGCTCTAATTATTATTCAACATATTCTTTGTTAAAAAAGCACCACCCAAAAGTTTTTGGCTTATCATTGACAAACTCTTTCACCGGTTTCGCTGAATTAATCTTCAGACTTTTGTGGTATTGAGGAACAAACCTCAAGACATCTACTGATCGATTGCCCAGCATTTCAAGATTATAGAATGAAGAATGAACTAGTTGTTTGTGAACTTAACGATTTGATTTCCGATTAAAAAAATCATATTTAAAGTTCAATTCATTTTGTAAATACATTCTAAACTTTCTACAAAATCTGGATCTCTAATGTTTTTTTATGCGTTGAATAATGTAAATAACTTATGTAAATAAACTTTTCTCCTTGTTTGGTGCAAGTATCCCTTGCGGGATATAGCGCTTTGGAAATAAAATAATTGTAATTGTAATGAGTTAATCTTCAGACTTAATTGATTATCTCCCTATTCACTATATAAAACAATAAACGCAAGTCAGGGAAAAGAGATTCTTTATTTACAACAACAACAAAAAGCCTTTATTTAGGGTCACTGACCCCTATACAGGATTCACCAGAGGTATGCATAAGAACAAAGCAGTGAGACAAAGGAAACAACGATATAGACAGAAGAAAAAGAGAAAAAAAAACAAGAGAGAGAAAGAGGGAAGCAAGAAAAACAACACAAAAAGAGTAGCAGTAAGAAAGTGAGGAGTGAGTGTCACTTGGCCTTCTTCTGAGATATGGATTTGTGGAAACCATAAAACGCCGTAGCAATATACTTATTCTGGGTCATATTGTCAATTATTGATGGAAGTGAAGCACAGAGTTGCCCAGTTTTGAGCATAAGGGTTCTTCTTTCAGAGCAGAGTAATCAAAAATATAGTGAGTTATTTCATTTTTTAGTTTTGAATTACAGAAGGTACAAATGAGATTCTACAATGAGATTGTACAAGTTTTCTGATAAGATGTCTTTCTACAGGTATCTTGGGCGTCTTACCCAAAAGCTTGAACAATCGTCTTCTTATAAAAGAAGCTCTTCTCCCTAACTTGTGTTTCTTCTTCTAATCTACAGACTGTTCTACCCTTGTTTTTTAGATTTTTTTCTTCTATAGTATGTCGAAGACAGGGAGAGGGTGAATATACAACAACAACAAAAAGGCTTTTATTAGGGCCCATTGCCCTGTATGGATTCGCCATACAACAATGAAATAATACAGTAATTTTTTTCTCCCTTTCCCCATGTGTACGTGAGCCTTCTCTTTGTTTGAAAAGGGATTTTGTCGTATATTCATATTTTAATTATATAATATAATATTGTATATAATATATTAATATATCAAAATCCACAGATTATTATTCTGTGATATATTGTATATATCATAACATATAATTTATCATCATATAATTCGATTGTTAACTTGTAATTCTTAAGCTTACATCTAATACGGTGTAATATAATAAAAGCCATTTAAATAAATAAAACCTAAAATATATTTCTACTTTTAAATCAACCTAAATACACCACATATTTATTTACACATGTGTTCTAAAACCTTCCTAACTACCTCTTTTGTGTATGAATCTATTTACAATTGATCTGTAGAAATTATAGAGTTCTATTGCTATATTTTTCTTTTCTGAAATAGTTCTCAGCGTCTGCAGTGGGTTGCTAAATCTCCAGAAGGTTTTTTTAAGAGTGAGAGGGTATATATATAGGGAATAGAACGACATTGACAATTTTACCGCAAATGTTTATTTTGAATGAAAAATCGTAATTTATTTTAAGGAGAAATAACGACTATTCCTATCCTTAGGGATGAAATATGAAAGGATGAATTGTGAAGAGTAATGATAAACAGAAAAATAAAAGTGTCCAGGGATTACATATTTTTACGTTCATCATTACTCTTCACAATTCATCCTTTCATACTTCATCCCTAAGGATAGAAACGTCGTTCTACAATCATAAGCCGCATTATATTATATCATAAATATATAGGGAATGATAATTTTATCACAGTAAAATCTGATAGGTCTAATTTTGATTATTACATGATAAAAAAGGCATTTATATTGAATTTAATTAAAAGAGTTAAATACAGATTTCTCTTTTTTTTTTTATCAAAACAACAATAATAAAGTAAATAATAAGAAAGGTGATTGCCAAAATGTGTAATAATAAATAAGGCATATCCTGATCGCTTACATGAGTATTTTTAGAGCGCCATCTACTGGAATAAAAATCAACTAAACATTGATATAGGTTTGTTCCATAATATTTGGTTAACCACTTTCCTATATTAAATCATTATAAATAAATATTATAATTAAGCTTATATATATTTGACTATAAAAATATCGTTTTATAAAATACCGACGCACACAATTAAAATTTTCGAATTTTATTTCTCTTTAATAAAACTCTTCGCTAACAGGATCTCGATTAATTTAAAGAAAACAGTAATTTACGAAAATAAACCTTATTAAAATAATAAGTTAAAAATAAATTTCTCGATAAACGTTTTAAAATATATTGGAAAAATAAATTTATTATTATTTTTTTTTTACTCTTCATTTTCCTTTCCTTTTTATGTGTTCGTTCTAATTTGAATTTCAATTTAGAATCCTTTTATAGGCAGGCGACTATTTCTTTAGTCTGCTTCATATTTATTTTGGCGCGAAAATAGGTTTCGATTTAATTCTAAGATATCTGAACATTTTAACGTATTTTTCTACACACATATATTCAATATTTTTTAAATCCAATATATGCATTTTATTATCTAATATATTCAATATATTTTACAATTTATACACAAAATTAAAAAAAAACTCATTCAATAAAATATATGTTATTATTGATAGAGGATAATTAAAATATATATATATATATTTAGATTATATAAATTAGAAATATTTATATAATTATTTTTTTTTTTTTGACCAGAAGTTGGTTAGTTGTTATTAGAATTGTCTTGAAGCCTTTTTTATATAGAACTGTTTGTTTTGTTTATATTATATTTCTTTAATTTTAAGCATATATAAAAGAAAATATGTGTTAAATATCTCTTCCTTTGTTTTGTAAGTTAATAATCTTTAATAAATATAATCATTTGTGCATTTAAGCTATCGTATTATTTAATAATATTCCACGCCTTATATAGATTCGACAACAATTATTTGTATAGCTTCATTTCACCTTCATGTTTATAAAAAAAAATAGGGATAGAGAGTATATTGCATTAAATGAATATTTTGAGATGACCTTTTTTCTATTAAATACGTTACTTTTAAGCGTAGGATATTTTATGCAGATAGAAATTCCAGTGATAATTTCAAATATATTTTTATTATTTTTTTATTCATCTATCCAAAGTCACGTTAAACTTGCTTAACTACTTGTTTGATGCGCGTATTTTTACATTACAGTGAAATATATATTTAGCAAAATATAGTCGATATAGTATTATATATATGTTTTTTTTTCTCCTCGTTGAATATAAGCAAAAATATTTTAAAATTAATTCTATTGACGTTATGTGACGCTGAGTTTGTTGTTGACATACATTGAAATATTATAATACCTGATAAAAGTTGGCGTTCGGCCAACTGAAATATTGGTAAAATAAATGATATTTTGATCCAATATATGCCTTTTTATTCATAGTATTAAATGTGCCATAATTATAAATAGTGTAATAGTCCCCAAATGTAGATAGAAATTCAATGCGCCTGCTTTGCGAGCATGTAATCTAAAATAAGACAATAAAGTTAAAGAGTCAGACATCGAACTAGGCAAAGCAAGGCCCTAGTAACAATCAGACACATGGAAATTTCTTAAATTATCAGTAGACTCTTCTCGGGGATCTTCCACAAGTCATTATTGAGTTTTACGACCAGCCGATGGACATCTCTAAGACACCCTTCTGGACCTTCGGTCGCTGGCCTCTCTTAGGTGCCATCCAACCCGCTTTGTCCTTTGTGTTACCCATAGACGCTGAAACCACTTGGCCCCATGACTACTGTTGTTTGTGGTATGACATATATATATGTTATATAAAAATATTATTTTATTTTAAATTATAATTTCATAGATTCAAATACGCTGCTAAATCGACCGTCAGAGGTCACTCTTCCCCTATAAAAATTCGTTGTTGTTTTATCCCAATGGCCGGCTCAAAACTTTTGTACATTATGTAAATAATCTTTTGTTTTCCTTATTCTACTCGCCTTAAGCCAGGCATTACTTTTATCAAATTATGTTAACATATTCCTTTAGCGCAATTAAAGCTATTTTTGATAACTAATTTTATTATAATCTCTTCCACGACTGCATACCAAAATCAAGCAAATGACCAATAATTCCTCTACAAGTAATTAATATCAAAACAGCAAAAATCTTTATTAAATATATATTTTATATTGTCTATATCGAGACAATAAAAAACTGACCGAAGTATCTTTATTTTGAACTACTATATTTAAGTGTTTGAAAATGCAACTTTGAAAATATTTTCTGAATTTTTATATAAACGTTTCAAGAAATACTTTTACAAAAATCTTGAAATAGGACTCGATTTATTACACAATTTCGTATAAAATAAGTTTCTCTCTTTTATAGAGTAATTCGGTATTGAGGAATTCTCTAGTCTGTATACTAGGCGATATAAATTACTTACAAGACAATAACGCGCCAATTTATATACAAGAATTAAAACATCAAAGCAAGAATATTTATTTTACACATAAAACAAACTTCTACTGTCTTTACTAAGATAAAATATATTGGGAAGGGCATGGTTCATCAGTGGTGAACCCTCCCAGCTTTTTCGCCAATTTAAATCTACCAGACAGCTTTTAAGAGCTCTAATATTGTATTGGATATCATTCTGCTTTTATATTTTACACTGAAGGGTGGAATTTCAGAAATGGTATTCAGGTAAACTATAAGGTTTTACTGAACAGAGCAATATAAATTGGGTTATTTTCTAGAAAGTGCAATAAGTGAAGAAATCAGATAAAAGAAAGATTAAGCTGCCTTCCATAGAAAATACAGGGTATACTCCAAACCAATCCAATACAATAGTAGAGCGGTCTAGAGATTAATTTGGCGAAACCGCTGAGAGGGTTCACTACTGATGAGCCAAGCCCTCTCATTCAATAACTCATATCATTGCAGTAAGGTCTGTAGAGAAAATATTTGATTATATTTAAAAGAAACGCATTGCCAGTAAATTTATTTGTGACATTGCTCTGTTCAGTAAAACTCACCTTATACATTCAATTGATCTAAAGTTCAAGTAAACTATGGACATCAGCTTTTAGGACAGTAGAAGTTGGCGACACAAGTTGTGTTTATAATAATTAATTTCTTAGTGGAATGTTCCTTTTTCCTTTCTAAGAGCTCATCAAGTGAACGACCTTTCCCAGAGGTAGGTAGTTGTAACTGGCGCCAGTGATGGAAACTTTCCTGTTACTACTGTAAACAACAGCAGCAACTTGTCTCTTATGTCAATAGGTGAATGGGGAGGAGTGGCTTGGCTCATCAGTTAAAACGACCATAGTATCAATTTTTGTTTTACATCAATCAATATCTTTATTAAGATTTTTTATAGTAATACAGAATATAAATTATGGAGAGTAGTAGCTTCTTAAAAACCTTATTTTTGACACGGTCTTGTAACATTGGAAGTATTTAAAGACAAAGGTTCTGTTAGACAGAATAGTAGTGAATATTTTAAAAGATTCTAAGTTGTTAGGTTAGCATGTTTGTAAAACTGCAAGATTTTCATTTTAATTCTTGGAGCGGAGAACAGTAGAAAGGGATGTAAGCCATTCTATCGTGGGATCCAACTTTGCATATTTCGCATACTGAGGCGTCAACATCTTTTCAGAAACCTGAGCGGTTTTCGGAGAAAATAGCCAAGAATTCCTTTACTGTGCTAAGAGTATCTTAATAGGAAATGGGAGTTTGGATATCAGAACACAAGTTAAATCAACGTGTAATTCATTTTTGTTCCACTAGATGGCGCTCTGCCATCTAAAAATGCTTATGTGAGCAGTCAGGAAATGCCTTTTTTTGTTTTTAATATCAACACCTGACTTTTTTTCTCATATATATAACTCCTTCGCAGATCATAATGATTCTAATTGTATAAATCAACTTATTTTTTACTCAAAATTTAGTTTATTTAAGAATTAATCTTTCCAGTAGGTCTCGAGGACCACAACATCACCATCTCCTCAGTGACGAAGCATGCAATATACGTATTCTTCGTAGATCACGAAATACGTGGTGTCGCTGGAGACCTGCTGGTGAATTTTCACCAAACTCTGCAGCGATGGTAGAGATGCCATGTACATTGTACATAGTTGCATATATCTAATTTCCCGCCCGCGAGAACACATGCCAATAACAAAAGTTTTTCAATTATTTTGTATAAATATTATTTAGAGAGATTGTACATAGAATATTAGCGTAAAAATAGAGGCTGCCTGGCGGGCATTCATAGTTCTTGAAAATAAAGATACTTCTGCCAAGACAGACTCCTAAACCACAGGACAGTCTGGGTAGTTGGTGATCTATGGATACATTCCAGGAGCCTGGGTTACCTATGTGTTACTATTACCAGCATTCTAACTACAGCGATTCCAGACAGCTACACTTCTTAGACTGTCCTCATTCAATGCCACTGCCTTCTTGAATATACCAAGAAATAAACCGGACACTTGGTGAACTGGTTCACTAAGGCTACCAAGACAGACTCTTAAACCACAGGACAACCTGGGTAGTTGGTGATCTACACTCCAGATGCCTGAGTTACATAGTTGTTGCTATTTCCAGCATTCCAACTACAGAGATTCCAGACAGCTACACTTCTTGGACTGTCCTCATTCAATGCCACTGCCTTGTTGAATCTACCAAGAAACAATAGAGTATTAGCCCTTGAAGAGCAGTATATTTGCTTGATAACTTGCAAATTCAAAATTAAAATAAACTTTTTACCTGATTTTTATTTTTTCTAATAAATTCTGGGTAACTATTGCTCACATATATCTAATTATCATTTAGAAATATTTCAGACTGTGTACTTTTACATGTATTGACAAGATGTCAATAAAATTAAGTTAATTATCTTTAAGAATTAATTAAAAAAAAAAATAACTCTTTATTCTATCAGTGAATTATCTCATTGTGTTAAATATGGTACAGATTGAGTATGTATACAGTAGGTTCTTTTTGATGTCCAGAGCATCTTAAATCTCTTTCGGAGTTCTCTCATCCCGAGGCAGTGAAGCTAACAAGTGTGGCGAAGGCTACCATCTACAAATACCATCTTGGTCTTGAGGTGGGTAACACCAGCCATCATATCGACACTCTGTGAACTCTCGCAGTCCATCGGTGGTGGAGTCTTTCTCGCGGTGGGCGCCACCAATGACGACTTGTATATATTATATATATATGTATGTATATGTAATATGATCCAATGTTATTACACTGCAATATTTGATGTATTACACTGTTGTAGAATCCTGTCGACTTAACCGTTCTGTGACAATATCGTTGCGGGGTTTCTTGTTGTTCGATTTGAATGGTGAGGATTGGTTGAAACGCAGTCGTTTGAGTGGAAGTTTAAGCATACAGTTAGGAATAATCAGGACACGTGATTGGGTTTGAAAATAAAAGGCAACTGGGTTGGAGGGAAGAAAGCTTGAGAAGAGCTGAGCGATTTGACTTATTAATTAGTTGATCACATGGCGATGATTGGATTTAGATGAAATGAGCGGAGAGAGAGAGATCCCTAGAGTAGATGTTACCTTGTTGGAAGCGGAATCACAACTGTCCGAACTCGGCGAGAGCCAGTGAACAACTCTAGGTGTTGTTCCTATGAGAGCGAAAACGTTACTGCATTCTTGCTTTTCGATTTAACACCAAGACTCAGTTTCTCTCTGATTGGTTGAGAGATGATCACATGATCTTTTCCTATTGGTTGACCTACTTAGGGTGCTGTCTTCTGATTGGACCGCGGTTCTCTTTGGTGAAAGATATGGCCTGCCTGATAGGAAGTGTCGAGTGCTATTTCCACTTTATTTACTTCCGCGTTATCAAAATACGTCCTGCTTTGTCAGGAAGTATTGAGTGCATCTTGACTAATATAACTTCTGTGGATACCAGATACGTCCTGCTTTGTCAGGAAGTATTGAGTGATTCGCGACTAATATAACTTCTGTGGATACCAGATACGTCCTGCTTTGCCCCTGCAATATTGACACAGGGGTGCCCAGAATAGTCGTGCCAGCTTTAGGCCTATTTCCTATGTCTTTTGTTACTTTCTTTCCTCCAGTTACCTTATTCTTTTATTAAATCTTTGAAAATCATACATTTGTACATGCATAGTGGGTCGGGGAGCATACAATTATATACAAATTATGACAGATGCGCCCCCTACATGTGAAGAATTCAAGAAGGGGTTAGCCTGAGAGAATTCTGTAAAATGAAAAATAATTTTGTGGGAAAATTAGTTGTGGGTATTGAGGGCTATATACAAGCATTGCTGGTGATATAAAAGAAAAATAGAATGGTGTTGATGATATAGGTTGAGTATAATTAATAGAAATCAAAAAATTTTTAAGTGTAAGAAATCAATAAATGCTATGGTACATAGTGGATTAAAAAGAAAAGGAAAATGCGCCTAAACGAATTCTATTCGAGCTAATAAATGAATTCGAGGGAGTTCTATTAAGGCTTTTGAAATCAAAATAAAATAATATAAAAATAGTTGAATGAAATCAAAATTGAAGGTGTTTGGTTGAAAAAGAAAAATATTTTGTTGCATGGTGACAAAGACAACTGCTTAGTTACTTTTTTGCTCGAATTTTGAGAAAAGAAATCGAGGAAATTTCATAAGGCGCTTTGAAATCAAAACAAAATAAAATAAAATAAAAGGTTTTTGAGCGAAATCAAAGTTGAGTGCTTGGTTGAATGGTGAGAAAAAAAAAAAAAGGAAAAATGCCTAATTACTTTTTTGCTCGAATTTTGGAAAAGAATTCGAGGGAATTTCATAAGGCGCTTTGAAATCAAAACAAAATAAAATAAAATAAAAGGTTTTTGAGCGAAATCAAAGTTGAGTGCTTGGTTGAATGGTGAGAAAAAAAAGGAAAAATGCCTAATTACTTTTTTGCTCGAATTTTGGAAAAGAATTCGAGGGAATTTTATTAGGGCTTTTGGGAAATCAAAAAATAATTAAAAATAAAAAGTTGGAGGAAATCAAAAATAATATAAAAGTTGGGAGAAATCAAAGTAAATGCTTGGTTGCATGGTGGAAAAAGGATAGAAAAAAAAGAATGTTTTTGTAAATCAAAATGAAATATAATATCCAATTTTGAAAGAAAACCAATGAGTTTTTGTTGATTGGAAACTATGATAACATAACTAAGTGGTAAATATATGATAATTAATGATTAAAAGTGATGTTAAGTTGAATAAATTGGTAAATTGATTAAATATTTACATTTTTAATTGAGAGAAAATAATGAAAATGATTGATATGAAAAATAAGGTGTATTGGTTTGAATCCTTTGGTATCTACATGCCCTGATCTAAATGTATTGATTGTTCCATTTTGCCCTATAAATGTTTTAATTGCTCAATTATGCCCTATAAATTTTTTGTCTCATCTGTAGCGACACTTAGGTGAAAAACGTGATTCTAGCCCTCAAGTGTGTTTATGCTGTGTGTACCGGAGACATGGAAATCTATATAACCTTTATGTGTAATTTTTTGTCTTTGTGTGTGTGTTGTGAAAAAATGTTAGAAGTCTGTTGTGTAAGAAATGTGTGGGCTAGTTCTATGTGTTGTCTTGTGGATGTGGAATTGGGTGGTAAAAATCGATATGTAGACTCGAACTGGAATCCAAAATTGGTGGCATAGAGGAATCTGTGGCTGGGGAGAGCGGTGACCTAATTTGGATGAGCGGGGCCTTGTAATGAGACGCCGGAAGCGGGACGTGTCGGGGACGCGAGGTCCGATCCTAAAATTACCCTCCCACACTATTTGCATGTAATTGGATCAGGAAGTGGGGGAACTACGTTTCCTGTCCGCCTAATTGCTATTTGCATCTTGTTTTTGGAGTGTGACTTCTCCGATATTGGTTGGTCATTCTTCAATTACTTCTATCTCTTCGGAGTCTTTTTAGATTTTCTGCAAAGATGTTTCCTAATGTTTGTCCAAAATTAAAAACTGCCTCTTGTAGTTCGAAGATTTTATGAGCGGGCATGGTATAGATAAACAAGTAATTGATGAATAAAATTGGAATACAGTTGTATGGCAGAAATAACAAACAAAGGATGAAAATCAGATGAAAAATAGGGTATTGCCCCATGTTCGTCCACATTTTTGTAACTGGGGACTCTGAAATATTTGCTTGAACCTTATGAATTGTAGAATTTGAATGATTGGTAGGTTCGCAGTTCTCCTGTTTGATATCTTTAGGGAGTGGTGTGATATGATTGAGCTGGTTGTCAGGTTTGCAGTTTTTAACATCGGGGAAGAGTGATGCAAATCGTCTTGTTGTAAAAATGGCAGGGTCTAAATGTCTGAAAGGTTCGCTGCTGGTGGGTTTGAACCTTAATGACTCTGTTTGGAATAATTCGGGTGTTAAATGTTTGAAAGGGAAGGTGTAATTGGGGTTGTGCTTTATATGATATGTGCTAACTGCGGGTGGTGATATATAATGGATTTTTTCTGTATACAGTTTAAGTTTGTTGACGTGGATTGTGTCAGTGTCTCTTTGAAGTGGTTGATTTGGTCGATCTATGCGGACCACATTTGGTGAAATAATTTCTAATATTGTGTGAGGTCCTGTGAAATATGGCGCAAGTTTCCCTGTATTTGGGTGGTGATATAATTTTACTAACACTAGATCACCTACTTCGAAATGTGGTTGCTTGTGTCGTTGGTCATAAATGTTTTTGTCTTGTAAATGTTTGTTTTGTGTGCGTGTGTGTGCAATTTTTCTAGCTTTGTCGATATCTGGGTACGGTGTGTTATGATTAGAGATTTCTGGGGGTAGGATACCAAACATTAAGTATATGGGTGGAAAACCTGTGGTAGAGTGGGGTGTCTTGTTATATATAAGTGTAACCTTCTTGACCAACTTGGTCCATGCGACCTTAGGATTTTCTAGGTGTAATAACCTAAGTTTTCCCGTGAGGGTGGCGTTCAGGCGTTCACATAGGCCGTTGGCCTGGGGATTGTTGCTGGTTGTGAGCAATGGGTGAATATTTCTATTAAGTAGGAAACTACGAAATTTGGGTGAAGTGAAGGCAGGGGCTCTATCCGTAAGAAGGCGTTTTGGAGAACCATCCTGGGATACTCGCTTAAGTACCTGTTGGTAGGTGGTGGTACTGGTGGATTTAGATGGAAAAGCCCATGCGTAGCGTGAAAAATGATCGACTACCACATGGAGATATATCTTGGTGTTGCCATATTTGGCAAATCCTGCTATGGTGTCCAGAGATAAAAGGTCGAAGGGTTCTTTAGATTCCGGAGGTTGACTTAATTCTCCGTAAGTGGGTCCTACTGGACGTTTTGTTAATTGGCAGGTTGGACAGGTTTTAACTTTTTGTTTAATATCTTTTGACATACCTTGCCAGTAATATTGTGTGGAGATGATTCGTGACATTTGTGAAATACCGGGGTGATTGTATTGTGTGTGTACTGTTTGTAAGAGTTGTTGTATGAGTGGTTTTGGAAGTATAATCTTGGTTATACCTTTTCGGGAAACTGTATGTAATCCATTACGATCAATGGTCAAACTAGACTCTTTCGATGGAGGAGGTTGGTGGGTCTTGATAAGGGTGGCGTCCAAGAATCCACAAAACGGGTTACGGGACAAGAGATCTGCTTCATATTGTAGTTTTCCCTTTATGTAGCGGACCTCATATTCGTAACTCGATAGTCGTAAACTCCATCGAAACAGTCTGCCGGACGGGTTTTTGATGGTTTTCAGCCACTGCAATGCGTGATGGTCAGAAAATATAGTAAATTTTCTGCCCATAAGATAGATGCGAAACTTCTCCACACTCTCAACGATTGCTAAGCATTCAAGTTCAGAGATGGAGTAGTTTTTCTCGTGTGGGCGCAATGTTCGGCTGAAATATTGAACTGGATATATGTTCCCGTCAGGGTGAGCTTGTTTGAGAATGCCTGCTATACCGAGGGTGGATGCATCGCAATACACTTGGCATGGCAGACCTTCTTTGTAAAGGTGTAAAATGGGGTGTTGTGTGAGGTTTCCTTTCAGGTCAATGAACGCCTCTTGACAAGCTTCATTCCAGTTCCACACGACGTCCTTTTTGAGGAGATTGTTGAGTGGTGCTCGCAAGCGAGCGTATTCCGGAATGAATTTGTTATAGACGTTCACAGCGCCTAAGAAGGATTGTAGTGTTTTTCGGTTGTGTGGTTGTTTAATGGCGTGGATGATGTCGGTATTGCGTGTAAGTGGTGTAATTGTACCAGCTGTGATGGTGTAACCTAGAAAATTTATGGATTGCTTAAAAAATTCGCATTTCGCGAAGTTAATTTGTAACTTCTCCGCTTCGCAAAAGGCGAAAAATTGTCGCAGGTGGTTTTGATGCTCCTCCAACGTGTTGGAGTAAATGATGAAATCATCAAAGTAATGTGCCACACAGTCAAGTCCGTGTCTCTGTAGGACCTGACTTATGGCTCGTTCGTAAATCTGAGGACTGGTTTTTAACCCGAAAGGTAATCGAGTGGGTTGGTATAGTCCTTCAAAGGTGGCAAATGCTAAAAGTGGTCGAGAATCGGGGTGTATTGGGACTTGCCAATACGCAGAGGATATGTCGGCCGTGGAGAAATATTTGGCCTGTGCGAGGCGGTCTAGGATATCCTCGATTCTCGGGAGGGGATGGACATCAGAGCTGATTAGCTCATTCACCTTCCTATAATCGATACAAAACCGTTTGGTCTTGTCGCGCTTAGTGACGAGGGTGACAGGGCTCGAGAAAGGTGAAAAAGATTGCTCTATGATGCCGTTCTCCAGCATTTGTTGTATTTGGTTACGGATTTCTTGTTGGTCACATATCGGAACACGATATGGACGTATGGTGATTATTTTTTCGGAATTCGTGGGTATTTTTACTGGTGGAATCCTTAAGCATGGTACGTTGAATTTGTCCTGTGAAAAAATGTGAGTGTACCTTTGTAGAAGTGTTGTGAACTGTGGTGTATAGTGAGTGTTAGGTGTTGTGTTGTAGTATGCATGGGGTAAAGGGTTTTGTTGTGTATTAGTGTGAGTGTCGAGTTCGTTGTGTGGGTTGGTCATGTGAGAGTTGTGCAACGGTGTGTGATCACCTATGTTTTTGGTATGCGAGTTATCCCGCTGGGTGGGTGCGTTTTGGACAGGTTCATAAGTTGAAGTTGTTGTGGTTTGATTATTTGAGGGCATGTAAAAAGGGCAATTGACTTTAGTGAAAAAGGGGCATGTAGATAAGTGGGTTTTTCTCAATGAATGCACGCAATGGTTGTCATAGGCGGAAAGTTGGGATGCGGGGAAAATTTTTTGTGACATCGCCTGACACTGCCAGTACGTGCATACATTGGACACATGATTAAAATGGTAGGAAAAGGTAGGCAATGGGGCGCCCAGCTGGAATATAGTGCATTTATTAAAATCTATGGTTAATCTGAATTTATGGAGGCTATTGATACTAAGAATTCCGAATGGCAATGGTGCATTCACTACATGGAAATACTCCTTTCGTGATATTTGTCCTATTGTCAGTGGGATAGATAGTTTACCCATGGTTTTTGCAAATCCGTTTAGGGTTTGGAGGTGTAGTGAATGTCCCTCAAGGGTTAAATTAGGCAGGTGGGTTTTTAGCATATGATAAATATTATATGGCACTATACTCAGGCTGGCGCCTGTATCAATTAAAAAGGGGCATGATACATTAGGGGCTAGAAAAGGTTTGACAGTCAGTTGGTTTAGGGATCCTACCTCAGTCTCGAAAGGGCTGCTCGGCTGGGGTGTCCCTGGCTTGACTTGGTTGTTGTGAAATCGTGGTTGGTTGTTTTGGGACTGTTTGCACCGTCCGCACTTTTTCGTGGGTCGTCGGGACTGGTCGAAGTCGGCATTCGCTGTGCCAGTGTCTCGCGCCGCAGAACTTGCAATTGGATGGTGGAAGAGGTGCATTCCATGCACCTGGGCGTCGGGGTGTGCTGTGGTACGGACCCGACATTGTGGGTGGTTGATCTTCTCTGGGTCGCGTTGTCGGTGCACTGGGCCCGTGGATCCGCTGTACCAGTCGGAACCATTCTCCTAGGTTCTCGGGAGGTACTACGCGGACTAGGCGCTGGTCGTTGAATGGTAGTCCTTCTGTCAGCGTCTCGAGGATCACCTCTTGTGGAAGTCCTAGTTGCAATCCCATGGCGGTTTTTTCCCGGTAGTAGGTCTCTAGGTTGGCTTGCCCAGTAAGCTTCATGGCGAAATATTTCGCAAAGGACGCTTCGCTTGACTCAGGGTAGAGATCTAGGAGGATTTGTCTCACCTGGAAATAACTCCGGTCGGCCAGTCGAAGTTTCCTGAAGAGCTCCAGGGGTTGTCGCACCAGGTAGTTTGGCAGGCGCAGTAATTTTTCTTGTTCTCCCATGGATGCGTCTTCCATTTTTCGGTCGAACGTCTGGAAAAACTGTGTCGCGCTGTATGCGCCGTCGAAAGGTGGGATCGCCGACTCCGCTCCATCAGAAATTTTTACCCGGGTCAGGAGCGTTGACAGCTGGTTGACGGCGTCCGCTAGGGGCGCAGTTGTCTCTCGGCCGGTCACCTCCTGTCTTTCTCCTGTCGGTTCGCTCTCTCTTACTTCTTGCCTTCTTTCCATTGTTTCCGTCGGACCGTCTGACTTTACGCCTATGGGATCCTGATTTAATTCCATCTCTTTATCCTGTCGACTCTATGTAATATGATCCAATGTTATTACACTGCAATATTTGATGTATTACGCTGTTGTAGAATCCTGTCGACTTAACCGTTCTGTGACAATATCGTTGCGGGGTTTCTTGTTGTTCGATTTGAATGGTGAGGATTGGTTGAAACGCAGTCGTTTGAGTGGAAGTTTAAGCATACAGTTAGGAATAATCAGGACACGTGATTGGGTTTGAAAATAAAAGGCAACTGGGTTGGAGGGAAGAAAGCTTGAGAAGAGCTGAGCGATTTGACTTATTAATTAGTTGATCACATGGCGATGATTGGATTTAGATGAAATGAGCGGAGAGAGAGAGATCCCTAGAGTAGATGTTACCTTGTTGGAAGCGGAATCACAACTGTCCGAACTCGGCGAGAGCCAGTGAACAACTCTAGGTGTTGTTCCTATGAGAGCGAAAACGTTACTGCATTCTTGCTTTTCGATTTAACACCAAGACTCAGTTTCTCTCTGATTGGTTGAGAGATGATCACATGATCTTTTCCTATTGGTTGACCTACTTAGGGTGCTGTCTTCTGATTGGACCGCGGTTCTCTTTGGTGAAAGATATGGCCTGCCTGATAGGAAGTGTCGAGTGCTATTTCCACTTTATTTACTTCCGCGTTATCAAAATACGTCCTGCTTTGTCAGGAAGTATTGAGTGCATCTTGACTAATATAACTTCTGTGGATACCAGATACGTCCTGCTTTGTCAGGAAGTATTGAGTGATTCGCGACTAATATAACTTCTGTGGATACCAGATACGTCCTGCTTTGCCCCTGCAATATTGACACAGGGGTGCCCAGAATAGTCGTGCCAGCTTTAGGCCTATTTCCTATGTCTTTTGTTACTTTCTTTCCTCCAGTTACCTTATTCTTTTATTAAATCTTTGAAAATCATACATTTGTACATGCATAGTGGGTCGGGGAGCATACAATTATATACAAATTATGACATATATTTATCAATTATTTTATCTATTTATTCATATATTTATAATTATTAATCTTATTTATTCATTTTATGTATTTAACCTTATATAATCTTATATGGACGTTATAATAAATCAGTTTCAATCTCAATCTCTTCCAGAACTTTCTATTCTTTATACACTCAGGTAAAAAAATGCATTTGGTCATTACCCTTGTCATTCGCACGTATATATTAATATATATTTAGTTATTACAGTAGAACTACCTCCTTGTAAAGAACACCTAATTGCAGAGCCAAAGTTTCCTTTAGGGAGAGGTGTCCTCTTACTGGAGAGTTAATAATTAGTAAAAATGGTAATATTGCAAATGAAAACTGTCCTTTGTAGAGAGGTGTCCACTAAAGGGAGGTTCTACTGTATAAATAAATGATGAGAGAATAAATTCTATTTAGAAAATGGCCATTGTATAGTTCTAAAGAGGAAGATGTTTGACCGAAATGTATGAACAAAGGAGACGAGCAACTACCGACATCTGTCGGATGATTTTGTAACTATTCTAGAAAAGTCTTCATATAATAATAACAAATTCAATTATATCTTTTATATTTTTAAATAATAAATTATTTTATTTTAATAATATATTCTATTAATTTAAATTTTAAAAAGTATTTTATAGTGACTATTTTCAATTCATTACTTTATGTAGTTGATAATTATTTGTTGTTTTACATTTTCCGAATACAATAAATAGTTGTATTTATATGTTCAAAAATGCGATATAAAGTTAAAAACTAAATGAAAGATGTATTGTTCTAGAAATTTGTTGTTATTATAACTTTATATGGATTGAGATACACCTATCCCCCGATTTACACGGTAGATACGTTCCTGAGAAAAACGTGTAAATCGGGGGATAGGTGTACACAGAAATAAAAATAAAATGCATTGACAGGTTAAAATATGTAGTCAGCACATAAGCTCGGGATTCCTCGTGGAATGTGTACACAGCGCATGTGTTCAATCACAGTAGCATTTAGTATAGTACGATAAAAACAAAAAACAAAAAAACGTATTTGGAAAACCGTGTAAAAGCGAAAACGTGTAAAACAAGTACCGTGTAAATCGGGGGATAGGTGTATACGAGTATGCAAAATTGCAGTATCATAGCGCCCACTAGCGTTGGAAATTGTAACTAATTTTAACGGTGTTTATATAAACTATTTATAGACCTTATACTGCAATGATAAAAAAATAATTAATGAGCTTGGCTCATCAATGGTTAACCTCATAGCGGTTTCGCCAGTTTAAAGGATTATCAGTGAATAATTAATTTAATTATAAATTATATCACTAATTAAAGACAACATTAATCTACCCGATGAATTGAATTGGCCACACTTTCAGGTACCTTGTTGATAAATATTGTGAATGATTTAAACTGCCCAAGAGTCCAACCACAGAGATTCCAGATGCCTACACTTCTTGGACTGTCCTCATTCAAAAGTACTGCCTTGTTAAATCTACCAAGAAACAACTCCCGCCCTGGAGACACTTGGCTAAGGTTCTACTAGGTTCACTAAGGCTATGAAGACAGATTCTTAAACCACAGGACAGTCCGGGTAGTTGGCGATCTATGGATACGTTTCAGGAACCTGGGTTACACTCCTTGGACTGTCCTCATTTAACAACACTGTCTTGTTGAATCTACCAAGAAACAAACCGGCCACTTGGTGAACTGGTTCACTAAGGCTACAAAGACAAATTTCTAAACTACAGGACAATCCAGAAAGTTGGTGATCTATGGATACATTCCAGGAGCCTGGGTTATCTTTGTTACTATTACCAGCATTACAACTACAGTGATTCCAGACAGCTACACTTCTTGGACTGTCTTGTTGAATCTACCAAGAAACAAACCGGTCACTTGGTGAACTGGTTCACTTAAGGCTACCAAGACCACAGGACAGCCTGGGTAGTTGGCGATCTATGGATATGTTCCAGGAGTTACCTGAGCGGGTTACCCAGTTATTAATAATAATGTAAATAATCTTTATCTTATCTGTATAATCAGTGTTAATTTGCATATTTACAATTTTGCATATTTGTTCTTGTTTTAGTATAATTTACATAGTTTTAACTTATTGTTGCTATAAATAGGATGTAAGGATTAAGTTGAGAAGTCCAATCCAGTATTAAAAGTCCAGTAGCCTTGTTACTTTAGATGTCTAGTGTAGTTTTGGCAGTAAATAATAACTGTTCAAGTATTATAGAGTTGTTTGGCGACTAAGCGCGACACGACAATATTTATAAATAAACATTTTTTAAAATCTTAGTTAAACGACTCTTTGTCATCACTATTGGTGTTTTTGGGGGTAAAAAGAGAAAATGTTACTTAAATATATTTTTAATGTTATCTTTATGCATAGAAACTACAAAAGTAAAATTTAAGAATTAAGAAGAAATACAAAAAAAAAAAGAATCAAGAAGGCACTGACTCAGTTGCCAATTGTTAATCATCATATGCTAGCTAATGTTATCATCATCAATTTATATTTATTCATATATCTATATAATTTATTTACATAGAGAAAAATTATTTGAATTAATATACAGTGGACCCTCGGTTTGCGAGCATAATCCGTTCCAGAGCAATGCTCGTACTCCAAAACGCTCGTAGTGCGAAACTAATTTCTTATTTTTAATAATTGAAACTCGGGCAATTCTTCTTGCTACGAACAATTGAACAGTTTCCCACATTTCACATATTTCCCGAATCTGATCTGAAGGGAGGGATCCCAGTGAAATTTCATCCATCACGATTACGGGCAACCATCACGAGTTGCTCGTAATGCGAAATTTCACTCGTAATCCGAGGTAAAATTTTTCAAAAAATTTTGCTCGTACTGCGAAAAGCTCGTACTCCAAGGTGCTCGTAAACCGAGGGTCCACTGTACCTAACAATCATTACCTTGGCAATATGTAAATATGGACGAGGGCTAAACAGCCCGAAACGCGTACATGGTTAGTTTTTCTTGATTAATCAAGAATGGGTATTTGGTCATTTCTGGAATAATTTTTTTAAAAACCAACGAAAAATTGATATTTATTCCGATAGATGGCTCTAGCCATCAGCAACTTTCAGTTGCACGATAAGGAGATGTCTTTTTTTATTTCTTAAATTATGCACCTTATCCCAGTACAATATCATATTTGTACTTTTTTTTCACAATATCTATAAATGGGTTTGTTTCAATGGGATTTTATAGTTTTATACAGCTTTTTTTTGCTTATCCCTAGTACACGTGGTACAGGCCATGATAATCATGGTGGGTAGTTAGCGACTGTTTTTACTGTAAGCGCACCACATGTCTACACATGTGAAAAGCAGTTCGACTTTGCACTTTAAAATATGCCAGAACCCCGTTTGGTTACTTGCACTCGCTGGTAAGGTTGGAATTTTTCAAGAATCGGGGGCCATTGGAGCATTTTTTTTTATCAGAAAAAAAGTGCCCAATGCGGGAATTGAACCCGGGTCGTAGCGGTCCAAAACCAAAGGTATAGATCATCCTTCCACCGACCCCCATACAGCATCTAGTGTGATAGAGAAAACAGTGTGCTCTAGGAATCTGGGTTACCTCAAAAGGGAAGAGAGAGAAAACTGTGGGACATCCTGGATCATCGATGATTAACAATTACCTTTCATATAGTCAAACTAGCCGAATGGCCCGGGCAACGCCCGTGTTTTACCCGATTGAATGTTTTGATTCAAATACTATTTGTTACAATTATAAATTGGCGCCTTAAATAAATGCATATATTAGTTAATAACTATAGCCTATGTGCTTTATCTGTCTATGTACTGTTGGCTTCCGTAGGCGTCTCTTACTGGGAAAAAGAAAGAGAGGATTCCATTTAGTTATTAACTAATATATGCATTTATTTAAGGAGCGACCCGCTCCAACACAATAGTTACAAAAACCAAAAAGCGAGTGGGGGGGGGGGGGGGGCATGATGGGGAGGGGGGGGGGGGGGGGGGGCAAAGGTGGCGTGATCGTAGCCAACCAATAGGAGAGCGCCATTCCAAAAAAAAAAAAAGCAAACGGTGACAGAGATGAAGGATTAAGAACGCATGACGCTCGTAACTGTATATAGAATAGTATCTGTCTGATAGATAAAACTGGAGAAACTACTTGAAGGGCTTACCAATGATGAGTCAGGATTTCACAATAATTTTTTACTTTTGTAATAAGGAATGTAGATAATTTTTTTACTGATTTATAATAGCGCTACAAAAACATTTCCTTATATTTTTTTAAATAAACAACACGCAATCATTAAAATACAATATTAGCATACTTCCAGGTTTTTTTGTCTAAGGTGTTAATTTTATTGTGAAAATAATACCAAAGTTAAATTGTACTGGAGGATAAGGTTGATAAATTAAGAAAAAGGCATCTCCTGATTGTGTAATTAAAAAGTTGCTGATGGCTTGCGCCATCTGTCTGAATAAATATGGAGCCATGTCAGTACGCCTGTTTCCAAGGTTGTAGCCTTCTTGTCACCACAAACCTCTGGAGTGCTCATTTCCTTCTCCATTTTTATATATAACTACACATATATATATATATAGATGGAAATTTTCCCGGGAGGATATTGATCTAAAGAGATAAAAGGTCGCCTCTCCCGTCAAAATAGACGTCAAAACTAGACGCCATCTATTGACCGTCGCCGCAAACTAGCGGCCTCGGGTCGGTGACAAAGCCACAACACCAGCTTTGACAAACTGAAAAGCGTCCACCTAGAGACCATGGTTTCGGGATAATGGCCCTCGTCAGCTTAGGGCGGACTTTATTCCATGAGATCCACACGGGATCTAATGGAATCTTGACAATCTGCCAAAGAGGTGTTTAGCTGGCAAAGTGGCTGGGCCAAATCTATGGCTAAAATATAGATGGAAATTTTGCCGGGAGGATTTGATCTAAAGAGATAAAAGGTCGCCTCTCCCGTCAAAATAGACGTCAAAACTAGACCTATTTTTTTCCATTAGATTCCGTGTGGATCTCATGGAATAAAGTCCGCCCTAGGCTGACGAGGGCCATTAACCCGAAACCATGGTCTCTAGGTGGACGCTTTTCAGTTTGCCAAAGCCTGTGTTGTGGCTTTGTCACCGACCCGAGGCCGCTAGTTGCGGCGACGGTCAATAGATGGCGTCTAGTTTTGACGTCTATTTAGACGGAAGAGGCGACTTATGATTATATATAGTATACATATATATACTCATATATGACAGTATATAACACAGTAATATCACAGTTGAAATATTAACACTATATGCGGCGCTGAGTTTGTTTATACAAAAAATGTAATACCTTGATAAAGGTTGGCGTTCAGCCAACCGAAATATTTTGAAAAATAAATATTTTATTCAATCCAATATATGTCTTTTTATTATCTAATGATTTAAATATGAATTGCGATATATGTTCAGATCAATATATATATATACTGATAATAGATATTGTATCATTAAATGAAACATCAATCAAGATTTTTATCGATTCCAAGAGAACGATGGATTCAAATGGAACCGATCTTTCACCAACCAGATATTGGAGAAAAAAAAAGGATCCAAAGCTAATTTTCATTAAATTCCAAAGGAAATTCCATCGAATAAACTAAGATCAATTTTTAACACCCACATTTCATTAGAGAAAACCTAACTACACTTTTTATATAGAGTTTAATTAAATTCTATTAGTTTACTTTTGTCATTTTTAAAAGGGTTTATTTTTAATGAACAAAAAAAAGAGTCAATTATATAATAATGAGATTATATTTCTATATATATAGAGAGATAGTAAAAAACAAAGTAAAAAGTGAAAAGTAATTATTTAGTTTTCTAAATTTTTAAGTCCACATAGACAAATATTCTGAAAGTTTGCGGTAGAGTAACTGAGTGTTAAGTCAGTTTAGATCTTTTTGTAGGAATCCAATTTCGCAGTCTGTTGCCATTTCTAATTGGAAGATTGACGATTGGGGCGTTAAAAAAACAGAAAGTTATTTTATCTTCACATCTGGTGAAGTGGGGTTTATATCAGAAGATTCACCGCAGGATGGCGTTGCACAAGAGTCGAGCTCATTGCAAGATAAGATTGATATTGAAACTTATTAGTATGTGAAGGATGGTCTAAACCGTTGGTTTTCTACCGTTACGACCCCGGGTTCGATTCCCACATTGGACACTTTTTTCTGATTAAAAAAAAAAAAAAATGCTCCAATGCCCCCGGATTCTTGCCAGTCCAACCCCACCAGCAAGTGCAAGTAATCAAACAGGGGCTCTGGCACATTTGTACATTTTTAAGTGCAAAGTCGAACTGATTTTCACATGTGTAGACATGTAGTGCACTTACAGTAAAATCAGTCGCCTATTTCTACCCACCATGATAATCATGGCCTGTACCAGGTGTTCTAGGGATAAGCAAAAAAAAAAGTATGTTAGCAGTAGTAACAACTAGATAACATCCCCAGGTAGCTACTGGTACATATCCATAGATCGCCAACTACCCAGGCTATCCTGTAGTTTAGGGTCTGTATCGGTAGCCTTAGTGAAACAGTTTACCATGTGTCCCCAAGTTTTTTTGTTTCTTGGTAGATTTAACAGAGCAGTACTAAGACAATGATGATCTCCCTATTGACTATAAAAGAAGAGAACAAACCCAAGTCAGGGAGAAGAGATTTTTTATATAAGAGGATGATTGTACAAGCTTTCTGGAAAGACCCGTAGAAGGGCGTAGAACAAGCTTTCTGGAAAGACCCGTAGAAGGACGTAGAACAAGCTTTCTGGAAAGACCCGTAGAAGGACGTAGAACAAGCTTTCTGGAAAGACCCGTAGAAGGGCGTAGAACACGCTTTCTGGAAAGACCCGTAGAAGGGCGTAGAACAAGCTTTCTGGAAAGACCCGTAGAAGGACGTAGAACAAGCTTTCTGGAAAGACCCGTAGAAGGGCGTAGAACACGCTTTCTGGAAAGACCCGTAGAAGGACGTAGAACAAGCTTTCTGGAAAGACCCGTAGAAGGGCGTAGAACAAGCTTTCTGGAAAGACCCGTAGAAGGACGTAGAACAAGCTTTCTGGAAAGACCCGTAGAAGGGCGTAGAACACGCTTTCTGGGAAGATCCGTAGAAGGACGATCGAACAAGCTTTCAGGCAAGACCCGTAGAAGGACGATCGAACAAGCTTTCTGGAAAGACCCGTAGAAGGACGATCGAACAAGCTTTCAGGCAAGACCCGTAGAAGGACGATCGAACAAGCTTTCTGGAAAGATCCGTAGAAGGACGATCGTACAAGCTTTCAGGCAAGACCCGTAGAAGGACGATCGAACAAGCTTTCAGGCAAGACCCGTAGAAGGACGATCGAACAAGCTTTCTGTAAAGATCCGTAGAAGGAGGTAGAACAAGCTTTCTGGAAAGATCCGCAGAAGGGCGTAGAACAAGCTTTCAGGAAAGACCCGTAGAAGGGCGTAGAACAAGCTTTCTGGAAAGACCCGTAGAAGGGCGTAGAACAAGCTTTCTGGAAAGACCCGTAGAAGGGAGTAGAACAAGCTTTCTGGAAAGACCCGTAGAAGGGCGTAGAACAAGCTTTCTGGAAAGACCCGTAGAAGGGAGTAGAACAAGCTTTCTGGAAAGACCCGTAGAAGGGCGTAGAACAAGCTTTCAGGAAAGACCCGTAGAAGGGCGTAGAACAAGCTTTCTGGAAAGACCCGTAGAAGGGCGTAGAACAAGCTTTCTGGAAAGATCCGTAGAAGGGCGTAGAACAAGCTTTCAGGAAAGACCCGTAGAAGGGAGTAGAACAAGCTTTCTGGAAAGACCCGTAGAAGAGCGTAGAATAAGCTTTCTGGAAAGACCCGTAGAAGGACGATTGAACAAGCTTTCAGGAAAGACCCGTAGAAGGGCGTAGAACGAGCTTTATGGAAAGTTCCGTAGAAGGGCGTAGAACGAGCTTTCTGGAAAGACCCGTAGAAGGGCGTAGAACAAGCTTTCAGGAAAGACCCGTAGAAGGGCGTAGAACAAGCTTTCTGGAAAGACCCGTAGAAGGGAGTAGAACAAGCTTTCTGGAAAGACCCGTAGAAGGGCGTAGAACAAGCTTTCAGGAAAGACCCGTAGAAGGGCGTAGAACAAGCTTTCTGGAAAGACCCGTAGAAGGGCGTAGAACAAGCTTTCTGGAAAGATCCGTAGAAGGGCGTAGAACAAGCTTTCAGGAAAGACCCGTAGAAGGGAGTAGAACAAGCTTTCTGGAAAGACCCGTAGAAGAGCGTAGAATAAGCTTTCTGGAAAGACCCGTAGAAGGACGATTGAACAAGCTTTCAGGAAAGACCCGTAGAAGGGCGTAGAACGAGCTTTATGGAAAGTTCCGTAGAAGGGCGTAGAACGAGCTTTCTGGAAAGACCCGTAGAAGGGCGTAGAACAAGCTTTCAGGAAAGACCCGTAGAAGGGCGTAGAACAAGCTTTCTGGAAAGACCCGTAGAAGGGCGTAGAACAAGCTTTCTGGAAATACCCGTAGAAGGGCGTAGAACGAGCTTTCTGGAAAGACGTCCTTCTACGGATCTTTCCTGAAAGCTTGTACGATCATTCTCTTATAAAAGAAGCTCTTCTCTTAGAACTTGTGTTTATTCTTCTATGGAGCCGTACTGTTGAAAAAATACAGTCAAAGGAGTGTAGCCATCTGGAATCGCTGTAGTTGGAATCTTAGGAATTTTTCAAAGGAGAAATGAAAAGGTTTAAGAGATTTGTGCTCCACAGAAGTACTAAACAAATCTTATCTAGTACTTGTATATTAGATAATAAAAAGACATATATTGGATTTAATAAAATATTTCAACTGTGATATTATAACACTATTGAGTTTGTGTATATAAAAATGTAATGCCTCGATAAAGGGTGGTGTTTAGCCAGCCGAAATTTTGGCAAAATAAATCTTTTATTAAATCCAATATACGCCTTTTTATTATTTAATGAAATAAATATGGATTGCTCTATTTTCAAAACTTGTATATGTAGAGGGCATGCTTTACGGTTTGGTCTTCCTCTTGACAATTTGGACAAGTTGGATCAGGAACTTGTTAATTCTGGCCATATCGGCTTGAACATGTCGATGTCCTGATATCGTGGTTGATGTTCTTAGTTGTATTATATTATATATACATTGGGATAAAAAAGAATAGGTTAAACCGGAATAAATAAGAAGACATGGTCATATAGGTTGGCGAATGCTTTTACTGTAAGTGTATGTGAAAGCAGTTCGACTTTTGCACTTACAATTGTGTCAAAGCCCCGTTTGATTTTTTTTTTGCACTCGCTGGTGAGGTTGAACTTTTGCAAGAATCGGGAACCATTGGAGCATTTTATTTTTAATTAGAAAAATAGTGCCCAATGCGGGATTCATTCCAGGTCGTAGCGGTCGCAAACCAACGGTTTAGACCATCCTTCCACCGACCCTCCTATGGCCATAGGCTATACCGGGGTACCACCGACACCCCTATGGCCATAGGCTATACCGGGATAAGTAAGATGACATAGGTTACATCGAGATAAGCAAGATGAAATAGCTTACATCGGGATAAGTAAGAAGACATAGTTTACATCGGGATAAGTAATAATACATAGGTTACATCGGGATAAGTAAGAAGACATAGGTTACATCGGGATAAGTAAGAAGACATAGTTTACATCGGGATAAGTAAGAAGACATAGGTTACATCGGGATAAGTAAGAAGACATAGGTTACATCGGGATAAGTAAGAAGACATAGTTTACATCGGGATAAGTAAGAAGACATAGGTTACATCGGGATAAGTAATAATACATAGGTTACATCGGGATAAGTAAGAAGACATAGGTTACATCGGGATAAGTAAGAAGACATAGTTTACATCGGGATAAGTAAGAAGACATAGTTTACATCGGGATAAGTAATAATACATAGGTTACATCGGGATAAGTAAGAAGACATAGGTTACATCGGGATAAGTAAGAAGACATAGGTTACATCGGGATAAGTAAGAAGACATAGGTTACATCGGGATAAGTAAGAAGACATAGTTTACATCGGGATAAGTAAGAAGACATAGGTTACATCGGGATAAGTAAGATGACATAGGTTACATCGAGATAAGCAAGATGAAATAGCTTACATCGGGATAAGTAAGAAGACATAGTTTACATCGGGATAAGTAATAATACATAGGTTACATCGGGATAAGTAAGAAGACATAGGTTACATCGGGATAAGTAAGAAGACATAGTTTACATCGGGATAAGTAAGAAGACATAGTTTACATCGGGATAAGTAATAATACATAGGTTACATCGGGATAAGTAAGAAGACATAGGTTACATCGGGATAAGTAAGAAGACATAGGTTACATCGGGATAAGTAAGAAGACATAGGTTACATCGGGATAAGTAAGAAGACATAGTTTACATCGGGATAAGTAAGAAGACATAGGTTACATCGGGATAAGTAATAATACATAGGTTACATCGGGATAAGTAAGAAGACATAGGTTACATCGGGATAAGTAAGAAGACATAGTTTACATCGGGATAAGTAATAATACATAGGTTACATCGGGATAAGTAAGAAGACATAGGTTACATCGGGATAAGTAAGAAGACATAGTTTACATCGGGATAAGTAAGAAGACATAGTTTACATCGGGATAAGTAAGAAGACATAGGTTACATCGGGATAAGTAATAATACATAGGTTACATCGGGATAAGTAAGAAGACATAGGTTACATCGGGATAAGTAAGAAGACATAGTTTACATCGGGATAAGTAAGAAGACATAGCTTACATCGAGATAAGCAAGATGAAATAGCTTACATCGGGATAAGTAAGAAGACATAGTTTACATCGGGATAAGTAAGAAGACATAGCTTACATCGAGATAAGCAAGATGAAATAGCTTACATCGGGATAAGTAAGAAGACATAGTTTACATCGGGATAAGTAATAATACATAGGTTACATTGGGATAAGTAATAAGACATAGGTTACATCGGGATAAGTAAGAAGACATAGTTTACATCGGGATAAGTAAGAAGACATAGGTTACATCGGGATAAGTAATAATACATAGGTTACATTGGGATAAGTAATAAGACATAGGCTACATCGGGATAAGTAAGAAGACATAGTTTACATCGGGATAAGTAAGAAGACATAGGTTACATCGGGATAAGTAAGAAGACATAGGTTACATCGGGATAAGTAAGAAGACATAGTTTACATCGGGATAAGTAAGAAGACATAGGTTACATCGGGATAAGTAAGAAAACATAGGTTACATCGGGGTACCACCGACACCCCTATGGCCATAGGCTATACCGGGATAAGTAAGATGACATAGGTTACATCGGGATAAGTAATAATACATAGGTTACATTGGGATAAGTAATAAGACATAGGCTACATCGGGATAAGTAAGATGACATAGCTTACATCGGGATAAGTAAGAAGACATAGCTTACATCGGGATAAGTAAGAAGACATAGGTTACATCGAGATAAGTAAGATGACATAGCTTACATCGGGATAAGTAAGATGACATAGCTTACATTGGGATAAGTAAGAAGACCAATTTACCACAAGATAAGTGAGAACAATAAACCCAAACGTTTATTTCCCGGAGATATTACCAACATCATCATTAAGAAAACACGAAACATTTTCCTCTAAAGTTATCACTGAATAAAGAGATAAGATAAAAAGTCACCAAAAGAATGACTAATCAATCAATCAAGGCTATCTAATAATGTTGTTTAAGAAAACATTAGGTCTCTATTTCCCTTCGTGACCATCGTTTGTCCAAGGTTGAACTATCGTTTGGTATCTAATTGCCATTTTTTGTGTCACCAGAAACTTTTGCGTGTAATGGAGCTTGTTCTGCCCATCCACAGCATTCTCTCAATGTAAAAGACATACATTCAAAACTTGTACTCCCTTGTATCAATCCTTAACAAGCAAAATATGCAAAATAGGGACACATTACATATTAGCAAAGACAAATACCAATATGCAAAATTTATCAAATACCAAGGAGGTATAGAGGGAAAGTTTTTCAAATCAGCAAATATACAATGGCATCTTCTGATCATGCAACTAAAAGTTACTGATGGCTTACGCCATCTATCGTAATAAATATCATCTAATCGTTGATAATTTTAATTATAACAGAATGGTATTGAACAACTTGAATAAATTAAGAAAATAGGCGTTTACTGATCGTGCAGCTGATTATTTCAATCAGTTACATAATCACAAGAAATGCCTATTTTCTTATTTTATCTACCTGATCCAAGTACGAATTCACTTTTGTACTATTTTTCAACTTGAATAACGTTTATTGTTCAATAAATTGATAAAGAGGGAGCATTTTCATTCGAAATATTTTGAGAAAAATTGGGGTTTTTCTTTAAGAAATCCAGATACGCTCTTTTTTATATAAATATATCCTTAGAAGTCTGAGATTTCACTTTAAAATTGATACAAATAATTATTTTATTGAAAAGTTGGGTTTTCTTGATTAATTGAGAAATAGTATTTCCGATCAATATTCTGAGGAATATTTAATTT
The DNA here is from genome assembly GCA_030710605.1 of Cordylochernes scorpioides. Taxonomy (NCBI): domain Eukaryota; kingdom Metazoa; phylum Arthropoda; class Arachnida; order Pseudoscorpiones; family Chernetidae; genus Cordylochernes; species Cordylochernes scorpioides. The sequence goes on along the minus strand of CP092879.1, from coordinate 72,192,504 downwards.
TAAAAAAATCAGCAAATAGTTTAAATTTATTCCGATAGATGGCATAAGTAACTTTCAGTTAAACCAACAGGAGAGAGAATCTTGTTTTCCTAATTTGACCCTGGAAGTTGATTTTTCTGATGCTTTAAAAAAAAACATATATCGGGGGCGGATTGAACTGACAGAAACTTCCAAGAACTTCTCAGGAAAAGAAAGATTAGCGAAATATTCTCTTCTAAACCATATTTTCTTTTTTTGGCCAGAGTAGAATTTATGAAAGAAAAAAGTTAGCAGGCACACGTGTTGTTTTACTTTTAAGATAAACATTTTTGACTAGGTATCAAAAAATAACTAGATAAGTTAGATGTAACATAAACATAAAAAAAAAAAAAAATTATAGATTCTACCCTTATTTATTTATTTTTATTTATTTATTACAAAACACACGCTATATCCTATTTGGATATTTGCATGTAAATGTTTAATCTATTTTATGTACATAGTTTTAAATATATATACAAATTATTAATAGTTTTAGAGAGAGTGTGTGAAAGTTATTTAAATTTACATTTTAGAGCCTCATGGACAAGACTTAAAAAGGTGGAAATCGTTTGATTTAGCATTCCTACTAAAAATTTAGACATCCCAGTTTCTATCTAGTTGTCACATAGCCCAATTCGTGGAGACTTTAAAATTCTCAACTTTTTGTGTGTTTTCAGAAATCCTGTGAAGGATTGACCGACCAACATCATCGTCCACTGATTCTCTGCCATTTCTAAATTTCCAATACCATTCATATATACGGTGATTCTTTAAAATGATCATCGTTGAAGACAATTTTTAAATAAATTTGTGGAATTTCAAATACATACATACCGATTTTGATAATAAAATCTGGATGGAACTGTGT